>CABEEJ010000508.1:145753-157321 GCA_901482245.1 Timema douglasi
GGGGGGGGGGGCGGATGTATCCCTTGAGACCTTACCCGAAAAAATCCACACCCAAACTACACCAGACCCTATACCTCCCCGTAACAAATAATGATGTATATACTGAAGTTTTCTCGAACACTTTTTATATATGAATGCCCATATATATGCTATACACTTTCCATTTTTAACTAAAGTTTATTTAAAACTAAAACTTATGTCTCTTTAGTGTTTTATTCATTTGAGAAATAAAATTATTTTCTTTAGTTTAGATAAAGACTTTATTAAATAAAAAAATATTTTTAATACTTTTTTAAGTATTGTGCATTTGCACACGGGTTTGTTTGTTAGTTAACTTCATTAATATGCGATGACATGCAACTATTGTACACGCATATGGCTAAGACTGAATAACTGGTGTAAAATGAATACAAAGGTAGATATACGCCCAACCAACTTTCTGTGGGAAGACTTAAAGATAGCACTGATTAATTACCCAGCGAATAAGTTCGGGGTTTCAAAGCTAATGAGGCATAATTTTTCAATGGGGGTAGAGGAGTCTGGAGTATGTGTTTATTTACATGTTTTAAGGCATACGTGGAATACAAGGGTTATTCTGGGGGTTGGGGAGGAGAAGTACTAGCTTAGAGGAAATATACTCGAATTAGTGATTGAATAGGATGGCAAAATAATATTTTGGAAACCACCCATATTGCGCTTTGTCTGGATTTGAAAGTTATCGTCATTGCAAGTATAATTCAAGGCCTAACATCTCTAATACCCATTTTGGTGACCACTTGTTCTAAGGTCTTGCAGTAGACTAGACTGACCATGACGGGGAGTTTGAGGTTTGAATTTCTGTCATTTGTACTGAGGGCTGTTTTTCCAAAATAGTTTTCTTCCCTTCCTTCACGCTAATGCAGGTACACTTCCTATCCTATCCTTCCTCATCCCTAAAAGCATTAGCGTAACTAGTCCAAAAGTGTATAGCCAAAACGGGTAGTAAGACGCGGTGCTAAAAATATATTTCAGATTATCTCAGCAGATACGTTAAAATGCGGGTAACTTTCATTAATTACAGCCAGTATGAGAAGATGTTCAACTTGGAAGAGGAAATGTATGAGAGTGAAACAAAGGATCGGGTAGAAATAGCATAAGAGAGAGAGAGAGGTCCCACATGGGAAGAGGTGGAGGACGCATTAAAGAGGATGAAACAAGGAAAATCATCGTGTGTGGACGAACTTATTGTGGAAATGTGCTGCATGTGAGGCAGATACACAATGGCTATACAGGGTGCTGAGAGTGATTTGGAAGGATAACCAGGTACCTTAAAACTAGAAAGAGAAATAGAGAGTAAAGAAAGGAGACAGGAAGATGTGTGCGCATTATAGGTAGATAACGCTGGTTTGCCATTGTATAAAAATATATTAGAAGACACTGGAAAAGAGAATATTAAAACGAAATTAAAGGAAAGTTGTGAGAGGAACAGCATGGACTTGGGGAGCCGAGGCCTACAATAGACTTGTTTTTTGCCATTCGACCGCAGATGGAAAGAAGGTATGAACATGGGAAGGACTTGGTAATGGTATGTAAAATGTGGAAAAGGCATATGATATCGTGAATAGAAATATAGTTAGGAAAGCGATGGAGGAGACTGATGTGGAAAGAGGAGCTGTTATTAGAGTGAAACTCATGTATGTGGATAACAGGAGTTGTGCTAAGACGGAAAGTGGGAGGATGCAGAATTTCCAAATAAAAATATGAGTGAAACAGGGGAGTGCTCTCCCACCACAAATATTTATAATGGTAATTGAAATGGTCATGAGTAAAATAGAAGGAAAACTTGGAGGAACGAATGAAAAATAGGAAATACAGGAACAGCTAAAGGAATGGAATGAGGAAGTGGAAGAGTATGGAATGAAATATAGCATGGCAAATTGTGACGTGATGGTAGTGACAAGGAAGAGAATAAGGCCTAGTAAAGTTTTTAAGTTGGATCGAGTAGAGCTGAGAAAAGTACAGAACGTAAAATAAATAGGAAGCGTGATTGAGACGAAAGGTGGAAGTAGAGAGGATCTAATGAGAAGAGGACAGGAGGGAGAGTTGTTCTACAGGTGGAGGTGCTATGGAGAAGAGAAGTGACCTGGAAGTGTGGTGCAGGGCGTACTTTGTACCCATTCTCACACATGCAGCAGAAACATTGGCATGAACATTAAGAAATACTAAAAAAGTGGAGTCCATAAGAATGAAATTTATGAGGAGTATGTTAGCTGTCATGAGGAGAAACAAGATTAGGTATGACGATATCCGAGAAAATTTTTAGGTACAGAGAGTACATGAGATAGTAGAGAAAACAAGATTAAAGATGGTTTGGGCATGTAATGAGGATGAAGGAGATGATGCCAAAGAAAATTACGGAATTGAAGAATATGGGAAAAACCGCAAGGGAGGCCAAGAAAGAGATGGGAGGAGAATATAACAAATAGTGCGCAAGGAAGAGAAGAAGAATGGAAGCAGTTAAAGGAGGACGAATGGTGGAAGAATAGATGAAGGTGGAAGCATTTTACTAAACTGACCCAGCCACAGGCTGGAAATAGTTGATGGTGAGTGTGTGTCCAATTTGTAAAAATAAAATCATTTATCAGTTTACAGATCACATTAATCATATTGTGTAATTGTGGTAGGATATTAGGTTAAGAAAACCTATGTGAAATTAACTTATACCTTCCAGTGTTGATATAATTTAACTTTATAGCTGTATGCAATTTTACACGATTTATCAAACGTTATTATGATATAGTAAAATATGCATCCAAGTTAAAGTTTAATTCTATTTTATTTTAACATATTATCATGAAGTATATTGTTCCCACAAGCTCACAAATCCCCTTAAATCTATCCATGGACGCGTTTATGGTCGTGGATCCCAGGCTTAGAACCCATGGGGTTTTGTTTTTATAAAACTACAAGTTTACAATTTACAATTGAATATTTTACTACTGTAAATATAAAGAGTTTCATAAATAAACTAGTTTGACTTTTAAATGACGGTGCACTTGTAGAAAATATATTAAAAGTCAACTATTTTATTTACAAGTGAAAATATGAATACATCCGATTTAGTATATATTGTTACAGCAACCAAAATTACACAAATTTTTTTAAAATTATGTTGTGACCATTGTAGTTAAATATTAAACTATCAGTTATTAACAAAAGATAAAGGAACGTTAATTTAGGAAGCCCCAAATAAAACGCATTTGAGTTAATAACTATAATAAACCTATGGAATGAAGTACTTTCTATTTTTCATTTTGGTTTTGAAGCTCGACGTTAGGGTAAGGCACTATGTAGTTACATTTTTCCTAATCTAGGGCATTTGGTGATTTATTTTGTACGACAATAATGATCTATTGCTTGTAATAGCTTATCAGTTTTAATTAACTCATTCTAGGCCATTCATACGTGACATCTCCTAACCTCAATAATCACCCGTCTACACTTTCATCATAGGTCTATGCACATAATACACTAGTTACTTAATTTTTTTTTCAACATCGTGTCTTACTACCCGTTCGGGTTATACGCTTTTATAATACTTACACTAATGGTTTTAGAAATGAGGAAGGTTATATTTAGAGGAATTGTACTAGCATTTCCGTCAAGGGAGGGTGGAAAACCATCCAGGAAAAACCACCCTAAGCACACTTGACCTATATTCGAGCCCTGATCTCTCCATCATCATCAGTCTAGTTTACTGCGAGGGTGGTGCCTTAGACCATGCGAACAATGAAAAATGTTTAGACATGTGATCTAGTCATTAAATAAATATGCTGTAGTAATTATGTACAAATAATCCATTAAAATTGTACTTTTAAATTATGTTACTGATGTGTTATGAGATCTGTAGAAAATACTCCTTGATTTACAAGCCCTTGTTAGCTACAATTACCTTCATGAAACCAAACTATAAACTTAACAGTCATAAATGGTAAACTTGTAGCTTTATAAAACATCTTTCTCGTTTCTTACAAACTGCAAGTGAATTATCTCTTAAATTGGAGAGATGTGGCTTTACTAAACAGACCTCGGGTCTATAGGACCTAAAAAGAAACACATAAAAAAAAGATACCAAGTAACCATTGGCTAGGAGAGAAAGGTGGACAAATAAAAAGAGAGTAATGAATATACGTGGAGGGGGATAAGAGTGTCAATTTCCGTAAGCGTGTCACCTATAATACCTTTGGGAAGGTGCTATTTACTATGTCCCATTTACTCTTGAGAAAAGGCCAATTTCACGTACTTATTTCACAGTGGTGTATTGGCTATATCGTTCAAAGTATTTGCACCAAATATGTAAATAATCGTATAACCCACATAATTTTCTGTGTAAAAATTGGCATTAACTACCCTCTTTTTGACTAAAGGTTGTATCCCATTAAAATATTATTGTTGGTGCTAATACATTTCACATTTGACTATTATAGCACTGATTCAGTTAAATTTCCCCTTAGTAACATTACTTTCATAAATAAACTGCAATAAATATGCAAATGAATTATTCAACGTGTATTGGATCTATTCCACTTCAAATTACGTTTAACTTTAAATCAAGGTTGCTTTGCCCCAATATAATAGGTTTCGTTTTTTTAAATACTATTTTAGGCAAATTACAAAAAGTTTGTTAAATTTTTATTTTAGTATTATTCACTTCTATAGATGTGTATTTAATTAAAAGGCTTTTTGGTGCCTCCTCTCACTCAATACTTTTCCGTACTACCCCGTAGATGATAAAGCTAAGCTTGAGAGGAAACATATCCTCATTTGCGTGGAGTATGAATGAAAAAGAAAAACCGTGTAGGAAAAAAATCATCATCTTGACCCCAAGCCCTGATAGTATGTAGACTTCTCGTTTCCGGAAAACCAGACCATACGAGATTTTAAGTTTAGTTCGTTTGCCCACCGACACGGTTATGTTTATTATTTATCAAGTTAGATATTTGGATTTTATTTAATTTCAATATAGCTGCGTGAAAACACACAGTTCTTTATTTGTTGAATGCGCCTATGCGCGCGCTCTGTTTTATGGCGCGCTGGAACAAAAGGAGTTTAGGGGGGAAAGCTAGCAGAATGTTTTCCTCCGCACATGCGGAGAAAACTCTTCGCACATACGCTCACAATAAATCCTCGTTGGTTGGCTGGCTGGCTGATCTTTCCCAGTCGCTGACAGGCCAGGTAGACAATTTGCTGTGCTTGCCTGTTGTGCGGGCAGTCTAGCTACGACAAGTTTGGCGTTTACCATCATCGGTGTTCCAGTGAGTTTGTTTCAGAAAATATTTTCTCCTGCCTCTTGAGTTTTTGCTACGTGTTTTGGCGCCAAGAATAACCAAGATTTTAGGGTCGATTCTCTTACTTTTTTCCCGCTGCGAAACCTGAGAAATTTAATTACATTCAAAAATTGTTTTCTAGATTGATTGTGTTATCTAGCAAAAAAGTCTAGTTTATTAAACAATGTACCAACCAACAAATATTTTTACAATTTCTTTCGCGTATAATTGGATTACCAAAGGAAAAGAAAGTTAATTTTTGTTTCTAGTATTTATCTTTTACATTTGCCTTCAACCAGTCAACAAGATTTGCCCCGCGACAAAGCGTTTCCTTCACGCTAACCATATTATAATTTAATGTAATTTTCCATATTTTTTTTTGTTCAATTTGTTTTTTCCCGCCTACCCCCACTTTCACAAACATTCATGTATTTTTCACCAATTTTGTTCTCCCAGAATTCCCCAACTTCCGGCGGCGTGTGACGTCGCAGCCGGTGGAAGGCGTGGCCTGCCGCTAGCAGACGACAACTCTGAAAGAGACTACTGCGCAGACGCGGCTGTTGCAGCCCTCACCGGCAACCTGGATCCCAGTGTGCTAGCAGCCATGGACAAAGACGCGTTGAAGAAACAGATCGAGAATATGAAATACCAAGCAACAATGGAACGTTGGCCGCTGTCAAAAAGCATAGCAGCGTAAGTGAAACCATTCAAAGAAAATAATAACTAGCTTGCATGTCTTGGTTGGGGTTTTTAGTTTTTTTCTTGTTAATTTTCTCTCTTGTAGTAATTTACATTTTTGAAATTAGGTTGACGTTTTGAAATACAAGTAAAAACAAATGTGTAATCAACTAAAAGGTGCTATTTGTGTTACTAAGTGTTTTTTTCATTCTTTTACAAAAATGTAATGTGAGTGTGAAGAATTTTTTATGTTCATCAAAAAAATGAAATCAAATATGTTAATATTGCTATGACTTAGCTCTGTTAAATCCCGACACACGGTTTTGAAAATGTGAATTTAATTATCTATTTTGAGTTCCCTATGTGTGCAGTTAAAGTACAGTACAGTTGAATCCCTCGTAATATTAAACTATATTTATTGTTTTATTTATTGATTCATAAGAACCGGAGGCAAGATCAACTAGTTCGAGCTTTGGACGATTTGAGTACTGTTGTAAATATTGATTTATGCATCATAGTCCCTACACATACGTGTGTGAACACAATGTCCAGTGTTTTTATATAATTATACGTATATTAAAGAATGATTAAATGTATAGATAGTGTGCATCTCCATAACTTACATCAAACTTTGTTGCATAATGGTGAAATTAGTATGTAGCATTATTGATATTATACTTTTAGTAATAATGAATATATACTTGCCAATTTTCGAAAATACGCAGTTCTTGTTACGCTTCTCAGATAGAGAAAGTGTTAGAATCATAACAAATGTATACCTCTAGATAAGCCCCCAAAATAAAATAATGGATTTTATAATTCTGTCCGTACCTTTTTATGGATATTTTCAAAATTGATATTTAGATATTATGTGGTCATGCCTGGAAGTGAAATCACGATTTTAATTCAAACTCTAAACGAGTATCTGGGGGGTATTTTACATACTAAATAACACTTTAATTATTTTTCAGGGAACATTTATTTTAAGGGTAGGTCATTGATAAGTGTTTTTTTTGAAAATTGTGTTATAAACTATAAAATACTTAATAATTATGCACGATTGTGTCGTACCAGTTATTTTAATTTAATTATAACACACCACCCAAATAGTCCTAACATTGATACATATTTGCTTTTAAAAAAAATTGTCACTTGTGACACTCTAGGCTAATTGCAAACACATATACGAATTTGTTTATTCGCAATTATTGAAGATTGATTGTGTTTTGGTATTCGTGTTGACAGTGGATATAATTGTATTTGTTTTATATTCCCAATATTTTATATGAAATAACTAATTAATTTTAGTTTCGGCATCAACTATAATATGAAAAAAATATACACACACAAAAAAAGACGAGACTCCCACAAACCTACATATTTAAAACTGTGTAAATGAGCAAATACTTGTGATGGTGTTTCAAATAATTATCAAGGGTAGCCTTATTTCACAAAAACAAGGGCCCTACATTGTCCTTTAACACCTCCCTTAATATATATATATATTGAATACATAACAAATTAAGTGGATTCATTATGTTCATGAATATTTTATTTTTCTAGTATGTCACGATCTTGAGAGGGCAATTCATAACCTGGCTTTTTTTTTCAGTTTCACTTATTAGACGGTAACCGTTATAACTTTATTTATAGATCTGCGTACACTTTCCAGGTAGTAATTTTAAGAGTTCCTCTTAAAGCTAGGTTTATATTCCTTTATAATGCAATCAATAGCGATTAGTGCACATCACATAGGGCGCAAAAGATTGAAACATATATTTTTAATTAGCACCACGTCTTACTACGAATTCGCGCTACACACGTACGTACTAGTTACAATAATGTGATAGTGACGAGGAAGGTTGAATATAAAGGATGTGTAACCACATTTACTTGGAGGGAAAGTGAGAAAACATTTAGATAATAACACTCTCAATACAACTGATTGGGATTCAAATCCTGGATCTCCCCGTCATTGGCAGTCTACACCCAACTTCATTGCTGAGGATACTTCAGGTCTTATGGAGAAAAGCTTTATCTTAGCTCTCTCTCAGTTAACTGTCGCCAAATCTCGTTTTCAGCTATGTTTGAAGGTGGTGTGCTGAGGTAAGAAGGAGCTACTGGCAACCTCAACTAACCAGCGTTGCTAAGCTTGTCTTATATTTTAAGGGAGATTGACCACACTAAAGTGAAATAATGACAACGCTGTTTCCCAACAATAGCCATGCTATCAAGTATATTCTATTGCGAGGGTAACACCTTAGAGTTAGACTATGTGGCCACCAAAACCGGTTTGAAACATATTACTTTAAATGATTGCGTTCAATGTCGGTGTACAGTGAATATTGTACATTTCATAAATTCATTTAATTTTTACTTTGTATCTGCTATGCATGGACTATAATAGCATAGACATACCTTGAACTTGAGACGTATCTATTAAGAAGTCGGTAGACGCAACAGACGGAAAATATATCCTGTTCATATTTGAAATAATCTTATAGCATGTATCCATATTGTTTATTATTAACAAATTCTTTTTTGTTTCAACCTCATTGATTACGATTATAAATGAAATAATATAGGTGCACTTTTACAGAACCATATTGAGAAAAAAAGTGACTTCTTTGCTTAACAAATAGAATAGCAATTGACTTAATTTCTCTTAGTTTCATTAAAATAAAATTACAGCTCTGAAAATATTGGTTTTATAAAAATATATTTCAGTTAAATGTTATTTATTTCTAATATTTCTACAACTTTGCTATGATAAGTTATTTTGTGTCTCAATGAGTTGCGGAAAGATGGTCAAAATTGGAGATTTCAACTTTTGTAAAGTACCCTCTAAGTCGTTTTTCATTAAAAATTAATGTGCTATAATTAGTTATTTGGAGTAATACCTCTAAACTCACTTAGAACTATCATTTTATAATGTTCCTAAATGGTTATTTTTTCCTTCTTGTATTCCCCTCCCAATATCCATCCCCCAATATATTCCAATGTTTCATTTTAAAATCCAAAATGCTCAGAATTTTATGTTTTATACCTGCTTGACGAATTTCAGTTAAAAGAGACCAAAGATAAATACGTATTCATATTAGTTTTTTAAATTTTGATGAACTTCCGCCTAAAAATTTAAAAGTTTAATATTTATATCTGCTTGGCAAATTTTAATTTTATTCCACAGTTAAAAATATTTTTATTTTATTTTGGTACACCATCTTCTTCCCCTATTTCCTGGGATCCCACTTAGAATTTAAAATGTTCAGTATTTTATGATTTTTTGAAGTAGTCCTTTTACCTTCCTTTTAAATTTCAGTTTTCTACCAGGCTGAGAAGTATTTGTTTCGGCAATTTTAAACTCCTTCCCCTCCTAATTTTCCAAATACCTTTAGAAAATTCAAATCTCAAGATTTATTTGGCTGTTTGGAGTCGTTGTTCTACTTGCCTACCAAATTTAAAATTTCTATCACACTTAAAATCTTTTTTATGTTTGTAACCTCCACCATCTTCCCCTCCCCCGCCTTAACTCCCCTATTTACAAGAGCCAATTTGAACTCCACTACCAAACGTTATTTCTATTAGTTATGGGAATTTTGAACCCCCCCCCCTCCCCCACCTCCTTTTCTCCTAATCACTCTTGGAAATTTCATATATTAAGAGATATTTGATTATCTCTGCCTGGCTGCCAAATTTTAATTTTTTACCTCATTTAAATCTTTTTTTCTAATTATAGTCCCCATTTCTTGGATACCAATTTTTTAATCTTTCTGGTTATATGGAGCAGTCCCTCTATCTTTATACCAAATTTCAGCTTTCCAGCTCATCTATCCTATTTTGTTTGACAATCACAATATTCCAATCGTGACTTTACCCCCTTTGGGGTGTATTTCACAAAACTCTTTCTTAACTGGAAACCTACAATATGAAAGGAACCTCCCTGCCGAATTTTGAGATTCCAGGTTCAAGGGTTCGGTAGATACAATGATGTCAGTGAGTCAGGGCTTTCATATATATACATAATTTTTTTTAAATAAAATCATTTTATAATAGTTTACTGATGAATAATTTTTCTTAAGTTGGGTTTTTTTAATTGCTTAAAAGATTATGTTTAAAATTGGTATCGGGATATTATTTTAAATGATCCATAACAATGTATAGTTATTATTCTAAAATAAATTATTAATTTAAGCGTAGTTTACTAATGAAAATATATTAAATTTTTCTTAACTAGCCTTGAAGGATTTCAAAATAGTTATCTATGAATATTTTTAATTATAAATAAGAATACGTTTTTATTTTTACAAATTAAAAACAGTTTATAATAGTATACAAAAATCTTATTTATGAAAACTTAAAAATTGGTAAAAAAAATATTTAAACAATTTGGTTTAAAATCCAGGTATATAATGAGTGTTTACTGTGGTTAAAGATATTATGTATTTGTTTTATATGAGGAAAATTTATTTAATATTAGTTTACTGAAAACCTTTTTTTAAAAGTTATCTTCCAAGCTATAAAACACAATAAAAGAAAGTTTGTACCACTTATTCTATTCCGTGTACCACGTCCTAACACCCGTCTGGAAGATCCGCATATCTACGTATGGGCTCGAGATGAGGACAGCAAAATTTTGATTAAAATGTAACCTAATTTGTTTTGGAGGGAGAGGAGGAAAGTATTAAGAAAATGCTACCTTTGTAAATCCGGTCGGTATTTGTGCCACGACCTCCCCATCACTGTAAAGCCATACGAGACTGACGTCTTTATCCACATGGCCACCGGTGTGGGTCCTTAATACTCTAGATTTAAGCTAGGAACGTTGTACGTAAACATTCTTTCCATCACTTTTTCTTCTTCTCTCTATTTATCTAGATTATAGATCTTAAATATAGTCTGTCACAAAAAGTGGCCGGTTTTTCTTTCTATTCTAAAACTTGATTCAAAAGTTCGCCGATAATTGGAAGCAGAATCTGTTTGAGTGGCGCAGCCATTCACTTAAGCTACTATCAAAAATGTATATTGAACCATGATGCTCTGCAACGCAAGCTTAAAACAGCTGATTATCAACAATTTTAAAGTGGATAGACAGATATTTTAAATTAATATTACGATGAATGTTTTAAAATTATTGTGTTGGCTGGTTAACAAATCAATACAGAACGGAAACGATGAAAACGGCATTTGATGAAAAATTTCAAATAATTTCATAACAGTAGATGCAGTTTTCTGCTTGTATCTTGCTTTGTAGGCACATGCACACTGATTTTGTTAGTTGGTTTATAAATTTGACTGGGTTTTCCAAGCAGATATTGTCACTATGAACCGAGAAAATTGAAATAATTTCAAGCTGCAACGAACCCTAAAAGACGCAGATCGTTCAGATATCCTGCGATTGGTTCAGAGCTTGCCACGTGACCACGTTCCGTTTCTTGTTTTTGATCAACGCGCGAATTCACAATAAGTCCCACTCTGAACTGGTGTTTACTACCGAAACTGTAAACATGAGTCTATCTCGTTCATAGAAACAACTCTCTGTCTTCCTTGAATCCTGAAGTTTGGTAAGCAGGCAGCTAGCTATCGG
>CABEEJ010000508.1:163088-177524 GCA_901482245.1 Timema douglasi
AGAGAGAGAGAGAGAGAGAGAGAGAGAGAGAGAGAGTAAGAAAGAAAAAGCGTTTCCCGCACTATATATATATATATATATAGAGAGAGAGAGAGTAAGAAAGAAAAAGCGTTTCCCGCACTATTTCATAATAGCAACTTATTTTCTAATAGTGAAAATGTTTAAAAGTCTATTCTTACGCCGAACTCCATGATGGCCGCCGAGAAATTAACCAACAAGCCAAGATGGCCTCAATATGGCCTCAAGTTCAGCAATTTTTATGTTTGAATATAATTCAGTAGCAAGGAGACTTTTTAACACATTCCAGAGTTGGGAAATGCAATTCCAAGCCTTATTGTGTACCGTTTAGGTCATTTACCTATGCCCTGCAATTATTATCCCGGAGAATCGACTCGAGACGATTTTATTTATTTTCCACCAATTTTTTAATGGCAGGGAGTGACGTCAAAATGCTACATGATCACTTCTTTAGCGTTATTAGGATCACCCGACGAAGTCTAGCGGCACGGCGGCGAAGCTCCGCAGAGCGAGAAGATCAAAGAGTTAAAAACAAAGTTTTGGTGGATTCTTTGAGAGTGACGTCAAAATGCTACATGATCACTTCTTTAGCGTTATTAGGATCACCCAACGAAGTCTAGCGCACGGCGGCGAAGCTCCGCAGAGCGAGAAGATCAAAGAGTTAAGAACAAAGTTTTGGTGGATTCTTTGAATGCGACATGTGTCAGATTAAAGCATTTTTTTGTTATTATCATTTCTTTATTAATTTTACATGCCATTTTTATATTATTATTTTCTTTCACATTAGCTTTCAGACTAGTTTCATTACCACTTTATTTTCATCCGATTGTTTTTATTCATGACTTCTTGATTTTTAGAACAATTTGAAAAAATGTTCCAAATAAGGAGGTTGGAAATATTTTGAAAGAGATCAAGGCTTCTATTTTTGGCGTCGTTTTGACCTTGACTCCAATCTACATTAATGGACTTTTCAAATAGAAGAATAACATACAAAATGTGGCCTAAGTTGCATAAAAATATTTCAAAAGTTAGCAGTGTCCAATGAGGCCTTAAGGGTGTTTATAGGAAACGTTCTACAGTATTTTCACTGATATGAAGATTTTTAAATTTCCATATCTCTTCAAGCCGTTTTACAATGAAAATCTACAAGGGGGAGAGAGATCTGATTTTTACTTTCTCGATACCTTACAGGTAAAGAAAGTATTGTGATCGTTAAGAAAAAATTGAACTAGAGTTTTGAATGAATGTCGACGTTTCATAACCCTCAGAATAAAAAAATAGTTTTTTTTTTTTGCATTTTCGTATGTCTGTCTGCACTTCGGAGTAGAGCTTAAACTATTTTACGCATTGTTCAATATTACAAACGAAATGGAAACTCTCAATATTTCGTAAAAATGACTAAGGGTTCCGGTATGATGCATAAATTCAATTTTTTTTAAATTATATTTTCGTAACTCTTTTAGATACTAAATAGATTATCCTTGCAAAATTGTAGTACTATTAGAAATTAAAATAAATTATTTGAAACATATTCCTAAAAAACCAATAGTTTGAGATATTTTCAAATTTATAAATACAATTTTGTGAGCTTTAGTTGTACAGAGATACTATTTAAATCTCAACGCAATAATTATCTAATGCCATAGAGTAAGTAAATACGTTAGTCACTCAAAAAGTATGTGTTCTTTTTCCTTTAACCTCTTAGGGGAAATGTTTGTACAGTAATGATCTAGCTCTATCATTTTAGACACAATAGTTAATAGTCACCTTTTTTTAAAAATATATATAAATTTATAAATGTGGAGTTTAATAGTTATTCGATGACCTGAAGATATGCAACCCCTAATAACATTTCAAAATTTTTAACTGGAGTTTGAAATTTTAATACGAAGTGTTGACCCTTGTGGACCCAATATTGATATTTTTGTATTAGTCCAAATATACAAATGAGGACTTGAATGCTTTGAAAATAAAATTGAAAAATTTAAAGCCCCAAGTCAAAAAATGTTTTACATAATTACAGTGAGATTTGTGATCGAATTTGCTAGTGTGTAAATTTGTTTCACATATATTACGAGTTTTGAGTAACTATCTCCAGTTTTAGACAATGAAGCAAATAAGTCCGTGTGGAGTTCCGTACCATTTACGAGTCTGTAAACACATAAAGCGTAAATATATATAATAATATAGAGGTAAAAATGTTTCAAAATTACAATACCTTCTTTTGATATGAGAAATTGAAAATGTAAAAAAAATTAGAAATAGATAAAATTGGTCTTTAATCACATTTTGTAGTTCAAAAGTTAGTGTTCACCTTTGTAACAACTTAACAATACTAACAGAAATATTTTTACCTGGATTTTATATTCGACTTTAAAAATAGCCTTTTCTTTGTGTAAAAGTAACACCACATCTCTTTAAGGGGGCCGCCTACCAGAGTATTGAAATGCACTACAGACGTCTAGAAATACTTCCTTATTTAAGAGTTGGTTTTGTTATTTCAAAATATGTGTCACGAAAAATTGAGATTTAAGAAACTAACATAATAGGTTTAAAATAAAGCTCACATTTTAACTCTTATTATTTAATAAAAATCATACCAAGGTGGAATAAGTTTGTTTCAAAAGACGTTTCACGCGTAATGTTGCAGCTCTGAGAGTAAAATAGATGGGTGCAATCATAAGCCTAAATTTACTCAAATAAATTAAGTTATGTTTTAGTAGTGTCACAATAGAAATTTCTCAAATAATTAAGGAATGTTTTAATGGTTTTGAAACAGCTGAACTGACATTCTATTAAAAAAATACAGTAATGCGAGGATCTTTCCTTTCCAAGTAGGTGGCGCCCTTGATTACACTAAAAAATGTCGGACCATATTATCTCTCCTAATTGACTTATGGGCGAACGTGATAGCTGCCAGTCGATATCGGACGTGTTCTCTCACTGCAGAACATAATCATATGTGTATTATTAAACCGTATGAGAGGATATTACGTGGTCAATAGATATTACTTACTCTCAGCGGGTGATGGAAACTGGGTCATTTGAATGTCATTAAAACGTGGGTGAGCGTTGGAGGGAAAAAACAGCGTGTGTTAAATAAACATGAAATATTCAACGTTATAAAGGAGGGAATATTTAAATTTTGTTTTAGGTTAAGACAAAAAAACATGTCTATTATTTGGGACCCACTTCCGTGATTTTGCATAGTCGGATGGACGACAAATATTTATAACTCATAAACGATGCAAAATATATTACATAATTTTTATTTTATCTCTTTTTAGATTATTTACTTCTACTACACGTATTTTAAATTCACTTTTGGGGCTAGGGATGAGGAAGATATTTCAAGGAAATAAACTCGTCTTCGCGGTGGTAAAAGTGGGTAAAACTTAAGCCCATCGATGTAGAATATATATTGATAAGTATTATAAGTAACCTTGATTTTTAAATTGGTTCACTCATAAAAATATAAGATTGTTATTTATCATACACCTTTTTATTATTTATTGAAATGCTTTGCTTCTAAACAAGGACCATGCATTAATTAATATTTCATGTAATTCAAATATTGTGAAAATCAAACAAAAAGATTAAGTTTCTAGAAAATATATATATAATCCGTTTTAGAAGGCAATTGCTGGTAATATACTGTCAATTTTAAAAACAGAGTTTCTGTATTTCAACTTTATTTTATAAGGAGTCTAATACTACACTAATATCCCTTACAAGTTTTAAAAATGAATTTTAAAGTTGTTTTTGAATCTTATTTAATGTATTAATATATTAAACCGATTTGCTGCGATTCTTCCTTAAAACTGGGGAACTTCTGGAAGTATCAGACCGTTTGATACAAATCAGCACCTTGGTATAGTGATCAACCCACCTGGTTACCAACCTAGGGGTCCCGGGTTCGAATCCCAGCAAGTATAACGGGTATTTTTCCAGATAGGAAAATTATCCCAATGGCCTCTAGGTTAACCAAGCTTAAGTTGGGTTAAAAGTTTCAGCTGTTCCACACCCTCACACCTTCATATTCACTATCATCATCATCATCTCATCACATAGACACATGGATAGAGCCTCCACTGAAAGGATGTACGATTAGTACATTCAGGCCTCCCCTTTACCAGCTAATCGTCCTACAAACTGGACTACAAGTGTTGTAGCCCAGATATATATAAACTGAATATTTGATATGTGATTGAGTCAATGAGTGTGTGCAATTCTCTTGTAAAAATATTTTACAATGCTCCGCGCTTTACTACCCGTCCGAGATCTCCATATATTTACATTAGTGGGTCTAGAATCGAATGAGAACGGATTAATTGACCTGTATCCACGTGGAAATTAATTGAGTGGGGGAGGGGAGACACCTCAGTACACTCGACCGGCAAACCAGACCAGTCGATAATGACGATTTTGTCCACTTGTCCAGTAATACGTGTGTGATATTTGGGTTAAACTGCCTAGTTATTTTTTAATAATCCCACGTTCTATCACTTTAGGTTCTAAATAACGTTCGCAACATTATGATAGCCAGATCCCGATTGAGGAAAGCCAATCAGGATGCTATAAATACCAATTTGTGACCACCCTGCAGAATAGAAAACTTTAATCAGGCTCTAGCCCATCCCAACGGTCGGGGGTGTAGGGGAAGAGGGGGGACCAGGATCGAGGGCAAGCTCCGGACTCCAAAGCTCTCGAAACTAGAACGAAAACAGATGGCTCTTAGACCATGTAAATAATTTATTATAAGTTTTATAAAGCTCGTGCTCTAGAAACTGCAACGAACCAAATACTCTCTTCTCAAGAATACCGCATTAAGAGGGGAGTAAACAGCATTATTATTATTATTATTTAGCACCGCGTCTTACTACCCGTTCGGGTTATGTGCTGAAGTACTAATTACGCTAATGGATTAGGAATTGAGAAGGTTGAACTTAGAGTAAGTGAACCCACATTTTCGTGGAGGGAGAGTGGAAAACCACACAGGAAAAACCTCCCCCAGTTCACCCGACCGAGATTTGAACCGTGATCTCCCCGTCCTTGGCAGTCGAGCTCATCATAACTAGTGCGTTAGCTAACTACACTCCCGAGGCGGGTTGGTAAACAGCAGCCATTATAGTCATATAAATAACAACTGGTGTTTGTAGTTAAATGCCCATAAAAATGACCTTAGGCTAAGGGGACCACCTATCGGAGCATCAAGATGTGTTTCACAAGTCCAGGAACCCCACTTTGTTCATTTTCCCGAATATAATTCACACCAAAATGGAGGTGAGAAGTACAAAAATATCCCTATAGGATTAAAATCTCACATTTTAGATTAACAATAATTCATTACAAGGTAAAATTCTCATTTTTTTTCTCTATATTCCACGTGAAATGTCACAGTTCTGAATTATGAAATCAATCTTGGTTATAAACACCCAAACAGTTTTCCTCAAACATTTAAAGTACTTATTTTTTAACAACAAAAGAACATTCAAAAAATTAATTTTTAAGGTATTTGAATCTTAATTATTTCTATTTCCAATAAAACAAACTGCAGGGTGAGAGTATTTCTTTTCAAAAATGTGGCGCCATTATGGCTCAAAACTGAATTAAACCACTTTAAATTTACACCAGGCAATATTTTATGCAGCTTTCACTTTTAAAATATCACGCGATTATTCGATGATAGATATAAGATTACGAATTTAGTGAACTTGAATCAATCTTGCCTAATCTACATAGATTTTTATTTGCTGTAAAAAATTATTATAGTGGCTCTAAAACTATTATTTGAATTGAAATACATCGCGTAAGTGATGATGGTCACCAATATCATAGACGCAAATAAAAAACACAAGCTATCATAGGAAATTGAGAGGACATTACTTCGTGAGAGGTGAATTATTAGGATAAATATGAAAGCCAAATATTGACTTCGTATTTAGTGAACTAAACAGATACACATGGTACCCCCTATTGGTGGCAAGGGTTTCTCGGGAATAGAGCTTGGAGTTTACAAAAATTTCGTCGTGGGTTTTGCGTCTAGTCTCTTCCCCATCATCTATATGCAAAATCGCAATGTCTTGTAGACTTGATTAGGGCATACACACGACAATACTTATGCTGTCCGCAAACTACAATATTTTCGATGACCGCAGACCCGGTAAGAAAAGGGTCTGGCCGCAAGACTTATGAAGACTCCTATCATATCCACAAGTGATAGGACGAGTTTTCTGAAGAATGAGGGTGACTATACACTCACGGCTTTAGTTGATGAAGATTAAAGACTCTTAATCTTCTGAATCTTAAACACCTTACCAGCTAGAAAAGCCTTGGCTCAAATCCCAACCGGGCAAACCAAGGAACGTTTTTATACAATTTTCAGACGACTGCTGGTTCAGAAATTCATCATCTATATCGCGTGTTTTTAGATTAGTTAGTAAAGTTGTGGGTAGTTAGAAGAGCAACAGTGCATCAAAATATAATAACTTCATAAGTATATTATTTTAATGTACTTAATCTTGTTTGTTTTTTGTCGACCATTGTGGTAAAAGATTAAAGTAGAATGGCCATCCAGTGTGCTTACAGCTTAGCTTATGAACGCATTTTAACAATGAATAGTGCACATATAGGAGGCCTCCTCAGAGAACGTTTTTCGACTAGTGTGGGTGACAATTTTGTTTACCAAATGAACAAGCTTTTTTTTAATCATTATCATCTATTGTTTTGTAGCTTAAAAAGTTAAACTTTCTCCAAATTTAATGTAATCTAAGATTATCAAATGGGTTGTAATGTATAGGTATAATAAATATCTATATTATAGTATAATGGTTGGAGAAAGACCGCAAAGAAAGGTAAACATGTCAAAGTTAATTTAGCATATTTACTGAGAAAGTAACAGTAATTTATTATTATTTGAGGAAAAATTAATCGGTATTAAGAGAACCTCTAACTTCGTGACCCCACTTTGGTGGAAATATGGTACCTAGCTTAATACAAATGTAAAATGTTTTTAGTAAGCGTTTACCATAGAGATCAACTGACGACCTTACCTACGGGAAAGTGATAAGAGTAGCTTTGAAGAAATTCAACACGCATTAGCTTGCGGAGAAGACGAGAAGACGAAAAACAATCTCATATGAAGCCCCATGCTTAACGCATCCAGCTAGGACTCGAACCCCACCCTCCTAGTCATAAGTGACCAAATGCAGTTCAGGCTAATATTTTGTATAAAGTTTAGTGCAACACCTGTAATAGAGAGGGAAAATGAGGCATACTGGTGACATGTACCGCAGCCTTGTATCGCTCCTACCGCCCGCGTGTAAACCTGCAGTCCGTCTACAGAAAGGAAAAGAGGTGGTGGAGGGAGCAGCCGCAATCAATACTCGCCTCCAAGAGGGACAAAGAAACTCTAGGATCCCACCATCCTCTCCCTCCAACACGTAACGCAAGGAAAATGACTTTCTCCGAGCTATGGCGTGTTTGCTAGTTTAGTATTCCCGTCGCATGGTCTTGGTCTTAGATCCAAGACTGTCACGGGCTTTGCTTTACGAACCATCAACGTCAATACAGCATCTAGACAGATACCACCTATCAGAGGTATATCCAATTCGCGCAAACTTGAGACCCTTTTCTGACACCTCAATAGTTACTCAAACTATGTCTAGTTCTCATCTGCATTGCAAATAATTTGTTGTCAATTTCACAACAAGGATTACATTAAATATATATATATATATATATATATATATCATTATTTATAGGCACAATTACATGATCGTAAGACCCACAGCAATTTGAACATAGACTAATGTGTCAATCTCACCTTGATTGATTTACCACTAACCTGTAGAATATGCAGAGGTTTTTTTCCCTAAATGTTTTCCTAAGCTCCTTTCACCCACCAAATACCAGTACATTTCTTCAAAAACTACACCTTCCTTTTCCCATAGTGTAGTTAAATGTGTATAGTCCAAATGTGGTGCAAAATAAATAAATAATCATCACAATATTAAAAAATTAACCAAAATGAGAGCACGCCTGATGGTTCATGCCTAGCGTTGGTTCCTAGATATTTATCAAATCAATAACAGGACTAACCTAATAACAAAATAGTAAATATCTTCTCCAGAACCAACCAGAATCGAACCTTTGTCGTAATACTAACCACCTAACGGTAACCACAGGAGGAGGCACCCATATATCTCAGTGGCCAGGGAAAAAGACTAAGTCAAAAAATGTAACTTGACTAATACTAAAATGGCCAAGGAGAATGTAAATATTGACTTATCTCATTTACATCATTTTTACTTTATCGCTATCTCACAGGTAGAGTAAGTATCGGGATCGTCAAAAGAATCAAACTCGAGATTTTGATTACCCCACAAATCCGAAATAGTGTTTTTTTTTTTAAATTTCCGTATGTATGTCTGTCTGTACCTCCAAATAGAGCTTAAACTATTTTACCGATCGGGCTAAGACTTGGTATCTAGGGATTTCATAGGGCTGCCACGAGGGTTTTTTGGAATTGCATATCAAACCCTAAAATTAAGGGTAGTTTACTGAAGAGCAAAAATATAAAAAGTCGGTTTCCTCAAAATCAGCTCTAACGATTTTGATTAAATTTCATTTCTAAACATTTATAAATATTACAAACAAAATGGCTAACATAAATATTTCGGCAAAATGAATTTAATGGCTATGGTCTGGTGCGTAAATTATGTATATTTTTTTTATCATATCTCCGAAACTATTTGAGACATGAAATTACTTATTACAAATATGTAGATCTATTTATATCACACATATTTTATTCGAAACATCTTTTTATAAAACCAATAGATTTCAAGCTATACGCAAATATTTATATTTTTTAACTTTTGGAAAACTAAAGGCGACCGTAAAAAAAATCTAACCTGAAGTGTTGATGGGTGTCAGATTATCAAGACATCCTGAACCCTAAAAAGTGGTCTTTGCAATGCCGTCTCTCTATGTGTCTGTTTAAACTTAAAATTAAGAGTAGTTTAAGAAAGAGCGAAAAGAGAGAAAAAAATCTATTCTCAAAATCGGCTCTTAACGATTTTGATTAAAATTTGTACCTAGGCGTTGATTAAAATTATAAATAAACTGGCTATTTTCATTTTTCCATGAAAATTAATTTTAGGGTACTTTTACAGAAGCGGAAATTTCCGTATCTCCGCAACTATTTGAGATACTTAATACATTATCATAAAAATTGCAGTGCTATTAAAAATAAAAACTTTTATGTGAAATATATTTTATAAAACCAGTAGTTTCCAAGAGAATGGCAAATACAATTTTGTGAGCTTTAGTTGTAAAGAGATATTACTTAAGTTTTAACGCAATAATTCTCCAATGCCATAGAGAAAGTAGATAATAATAAGTCTCAAAATTTTGTTATTTTTCCTTAAACCTTTCAGGAGAAATGTTTGTACAACTTTGATCTATCTCCTTCATCTTATACTCATTAGTCAACATTGACATTTTTTATTGGTCAAAATTTATAAATGAGGAATTTAATAGCAATGCGATGATATGAAAATGTGCAAAACCTAATAAAATGTTGAAAATTTTAGCCGGAAGTCGAAATTTTAATACGAAGTGTTGACCCCTGTAGACCCAATACTTTTTTTTATCGGTCCAAACATACAAAAATATCTTTTAAAAATTTATATAAAATTTAAAACCAGGACTCAAAAAGTGTTTTGCATAAATATAGTGCAATTTATGCTAGGGTTTGCTAGTGTGTATTATTTTGTTTCACATATATTTAGAGTTTTGAGTAAATATCTCCATTTTTAAACAATAGAGCGAGAAAGTCCGTGCGGAGTTCCATACCGTTTATTTTACTTATACTCTTTTTCCCTGGCACCAAAGATATATATAAAGTATTATGATTGTTAACACAAAATCGAGCATGAGATCTTAGTCATAGAGTAGGTTTTAAAGGCCTGTGATTCAAAAGAGGTGTTTTATTGGGATTCCGTACTAAAGTCAGATCACCATTTAAATTACCATACCCATAGGTGTGGATATGAGCTGTGCCTGGTGTACCCTGTAAAATACCCTAATCTATAACATATACAGTAGCCCCATGACTTCTTTGGTGCTGACTAACAGCTCACAGCTCACAGCTGATGGCTTTGAAAATTTACCAGACCCATTTATGTATCCCTACGCCGAACCATATGATCTGCAAAAACGTGTGTTTAGCAGCTGTCACTTCTGACAGTCAAAATGTTGGTATATCCCTAAATTTTGACTGTCAGAAGTCAGCTGTGAGCTGTCAGGCAGTACCAAAGGGGCCATGTGGCTACTGTAGTTATAACCAGGCAAATAATCGCCCAAGTCCAAATTTTTATTTTTATTGTCACCAGTTCTGTAGCAAATCTCAACTACAGTTCAGATGTTTAGTTTGTTTGTTTTTGTTGCGAATTTACAAATCGAGACCTTTTTTTAAGGACCTTAACTACTTTTTTTTTATGACATTGAGAACTTTCTCTTGATATCGTTCATACCACACTTACACTGAATAAACTTAAATTATCTTTAGATTGGATTGAAAACCGGTGGATTTGGGTATGGTAATTCTCGAAGTAAACGTTTTTATTTAAAAAATATAAATTTAAAATCATTTAAATAAAACTTAAGGAATCTTTGTCTAAGGGAATCGCTTCATGTTTAAATATATGAATTGGGTCTATTTGTTCATGTGTAATTATTTCTTCATTGTATTTAAATATTTATTTTCGAAACATAAGTGTCACGTTTACATTACGTTTTCAGCCTACAGTACTGTACAATTTAAATTAAGCTTGCAAATTAATCTAATACAAATTAAGTTAACAAAAGTGTAACTACTTCGGTGGCCGAATTGTCTAAGGCAGTGGTCCCCAAACTTACTAAGCAGAGAGCCACATTAGAATATTCAAAGTTCTAGATGTGCTGGATTGAACACGATACATGCAATACACACATTAGATATATATAAATAATGTATCAGTTCATTCTAGATCTCAGTTCGATATATTTTATCCATATCTTATAACCATAGTTAAATATGACTAATATGTAAACTATGCAGCCAACGTAAATACCCTCTTCCTCCTCAAATCGGAAACGTACCTCGGACTGGACTTTCCGTTCAAAATACACTTTATGGAACGTGGCTTATATATTGCATTAAGGGGAACCATCATTTCGGTATTTTTTTTTTTATATTTTTCAAATCGTGTAGTGTGTTAAATGTCCTGTTTAACCCGTACACTCAAAATACCATATATATGATTAACACGATGAATACAAGAACTTATATATTATAATAGTTTGTGGCAAATATTAACTCACGGTAAATTCAATTTGCCGGAAAACGTCCAAACTTCAGGAAAATTCCCCAGATGACTGTGTCTGGAGGATCCACAGAACGACATCTCAATCGCAGGTCCCACTTCGATGAAAAGGCAGAGTTGCTTCTCTCTGTTCTTCACGCCATCTTCGGGTGCTAGTGGTCGTTCGGCGCAATTATGCAACTTACCTCCTCCCTTTAGTGGCTCCGAGTGGAGTCCTGTTTGTATATAACAGCCATTCCTCGATGCACAAATTGTATTCAATTGTATCAATTAAACGGAGGAACTGCTTCGGCGTAATCCTACATCAACGAACAAAGCAACTGGTTATCACGATGTGTGTGGCGTCGGTCTCACCTCCACTTCGCATAGGAAGCTACGGCTGTCACTATGGTTATTTGTATTACGAAATAATGTTATTCTCTTAGTGCTTGTTTGTCTTTGTCTATATGACGTTGTTGTGTCAAGAGTTTCTGAAGGACTTTTCTATGCCCATAAGGCATAGTTTTGTTAGTCTTAATGCTCCTTTTTCTATGTTCATATGAAGTAGTATTGCTTGTCGGAATTTATGATTGTTTCTATGTATGCCCATAAGGCATAGTTTTTAATAATGAGCTTGATACTCAAATTAACAAAGTCCGTAGGTCGTTATTTATTATGGCAGTGTTTCAGACCTTTTCTATGTCCAAAAGACATGCTGTTATATTCTAGGTAAAATTCATGACTCCCTAAATTGTATATCCATGGTTAGGGTAGCTTAATGGTGGAAATCAGGTTAGCTAACGCTTTGTTCAGTGACTTAATTAGGTCTGTGACGGATACCAGTTCCTATTATTTATTATTAGTGTACCTATTTACGAGTCGCAACCTGTGGGAGCGCTATTAGTTCTTAGTAGGGACCCCCTTTCGGCACCGTTTGTATTAGTTAAAACATTTATTGTTTGAACTAGTTATAGTGTGACCAATATTGGGTGGAAGCATAAATAAACTATTGAATTCCCAGGCAGTACTAATTAGGAATAGACCAGCCATAGTATCTTAAGAGCCTAGATTCCTGGTAACTCGCCATTTACTATTTATAAACTGATAGTTCCTTGACTAGGAGATTAATCTTTGTGTTACGTATCTCACAATGAAGTAACTCATGCTAGCTAGCTCTTAACTACCATCGTAGTAGCTCTTTAAAATTAGAACTTGCTAGAATTGATATCACTAACCTATTTTTGGCTATCATTTATGTATAGACCTATCAGTCCTAAGTCTAGTAATCGTTAGGCTGGATAGTTGTTATGTATTGTAGCATAAGCTTAAATAAACATTTGCTCGCTATTTATCTTGGCACTGTGTTGAGACAGGACGCTCCTTCTTAGCAGAATGTGCCTTAGTTCTAATTTGTAGAGCTACTAGACCCAATAGTAGATTCAACTTTACTTCTGTTGATTCCTAGCTACCTCGGTGTTTACTTTAGTTCTTCCCTGTTGGGATGTGTACGTATATGGTAACTTAATTAATTTCACTAAATAAGCAAAGGACCGTTTGAACCAAGACCTATTTAAACCTTTGTAATTCTATTAATTTGTTTAAATTTAAATAAACCTATTTGTTAAACTTGTATATTTATCTTATGCTTGTTCCTTTCAAACCTGCCTTATTTAACTTTGTAAATGTAATCGTCACTTCTTCTATTAGATAGAAGCGATGGTTCAAGCGTCCATGGGCCGGATAAACACATTCCGTGGGCTGGATTTAGCCTGCGAGCCGCAGTTTGGGGACCCCTGGTCACGGCGTCACATGTTATATTGGCCTGGAAATTATTGGGAGATTGGGGTTCAAATACCGGTCGGGTCTATTAAGGATGGGGTTTTTTTCTAAATGGTTCCTCATTTTTCTTCCTAGTAAATGCGTATAGATTACCTCAAATGATTTCTTCCTCATTCCTACGACAATAAAGTAATTATCATATATTGGTGTAGACTGAACACAGAGTAAAACTTTGGGATAAAAAAAAGTTTAGACTCAAATGTTAAAATCTTTAATTTGTTTTATTTTTTGTTTCACCCTCTATTTCTAGTATTCTCTACTTACAATAAATGAATGTATATGTAATTTAAATTGTTTAAACCTTAAATTAAATATAAAAAATATATAATTAGACACCTCAAATATAATATTGCGAACATCTTTGAATAAAGTATGTTAAAACATTATCTATTTAGGTAAATTTAATAGATGTATTCAAATTATCATACATTTGATATCCCGATTATTTTAATATTTGTATATTGTTCTTGGAATATATTATTTAAAGTACTGGGCATGTCTTTTAATAGCACATTTTTAAATGAGAATAACCTTGAATACACAAGCGGTTAGAGCTAATTTACTGTTTAAATAATTAGCTGTATTTTAAAAAAAAGTTAATTATTAGAGCTATTTACATAAGTATGTAAATAGTTGTGTGGACTCGTTTATATATATTTTTTCTCCTCTTCATACGTTATAAATTATTCCTAGTGACGTTTCACTTGACTTTCATAAGAATTTTCTCTTGAGAAATTCCATGACATAATGTAAGAGGGCTGGGACTAGAGAAAAAGTAAATTATGAAATTTAGATTGTTTTATTTATTATTTTAATGTTTGTTGATTTTTTTTCCCAAATCTTCGGCTTGAAAATGTCTAATGAATCTTATAGGTTAACATTTAAACACACGGGCTATAAACGACATATTACAACTAGTAGGAATTATGATGGTAATTTAGAGGATATACATTCACATTGGTTTTGGTAGAATATTGTAAACATTACATGTAAGAAAACACCACCCGTACTCACAGTGGGATTTGAACCCCAAGCTCTGTCAACGAATGCAAACTGCGATGCGAATATATTTACTTTAGAAGTAAGACACCTTAGCTCAGTCGGTAACATGATTGCCTACTGACCTAAGAGTTCCGGGTTTTATTCTCGGCAGTGCCAAACAACAATATCATTGATAAAAATTGGAGATTTCCCTTTCACAGCAGTGGATTAACTACCGGGGGGGGGGGGG
>CABEEJ010000508.1:177544-206816 GCA_901482245.1 Timema douglasi
GACTGAGTGTTATGTTTTTTTCTTGAATTAACTTGGTTTGTAGGTCGTATTATGATATAAACAATGACTTCTTAAATTCCACGGTAAATACACAAAATAAATAAATACAAATAATAGACCACCTTGTCGGCTAAGTGTGAAACCATTTTACCCAATTCGTTTCCCCTGTGTCTCGGAGTTAAAACTCCACAAAGAGGACCACACATGAAAGTTTGCCTTGAGCTGTGTGTAAGCGAGCGCACCACTCACACTTCCGTTTTATTATTAACTTCCTGCAGACGCTGACAAATTTGAAGAGGACTATTTTTTTTTCTGTTTTCATTTTGCTTAGACGTGTCTTTAAAAAAAAAAGTTCTGGCTTCACTTGGCACAGGTTATATACATCGCAAACCTATATAAGTGGTCTAGAAATAAAATGTTTCACTTAACATCAACATATTATACACTATACCCGAGCCGAGAGGCCGGAAACGACGATATGAAAGATTATCATTTTAAACTATTTGATGTACACGTTTTAGGCACGGGAAATTTACATAGTAGCTTTGTTCGGTTTTAGAAGCCTATATAAAATTAGCCACAGAGGAAAGAAATAAAATATTTAATTATGTTTGGATATTAATCCTTTATTAGTTTAAACTGTGCTACAAACTCTAAAAGTAGACGGACTAAAACACATGGTCGAAATTGAAATATAATCTGAACATGTGTTAAAAGGCTAAATTGATTTTGAAGAAACTTTTAGATACACAATACCTGAACTCTTTCCTGTTGGTACAACTAGTAAAAAAATAAAAAAAATAAGAGAGAGAGCGCCACAGCATAAATAATAATATTAGTTGTTAAGGAGTTAAAACAAATGAAAGTCAATGAAAGTCACAGATTACTGTAACAGTTTACATTTTAAAAAGGGAATTATTCATTTTAAACGTTTTCAGACTGATTAGATCCGTTTTTTCAATCCACCATATTAAATTTTCGTCTTTTGGACTTTTCTAGAGAACATTATCTTAAGAAATATCGGCATTCCAAATTTTAGATTTCTCGGATCCACTTTTCAAATTAAAAATTTTCATTATTTTTATAATTATCTTGAGTTGTACTTGAGTGAAAATGTTAAAATTTTTATCTAATTTTACACTGATGTGCATTATCACTTTTAACAATAAGTATCAAATTAATGTTTAATCAAAGTAAACGTGAAAATTTAACTAATATCCTGAAGCGTACCCTTATTTAACGAAGTGTCGGCTACGGTATCCTCTTACAAAGGAAATTTCTCCTTACATTCAGCGCAAAAGGTGTTTTTTTATAAACTATGACGTATGACGCTATAGCCGCGCATACCACCATGCTCGTGCGTGTTTTTTCCTGATACAAACTAATCATCTATGTATTTAAAATATATGGCGTGTTAAGAAACTACTTATCCCGCATAACAGCACGTAGATGCCGCTTAAGCTTGTTATAAACTGGGTTATACAATATCTTCCTACACTCTGAAGCTAGTTTTTACTAGTAGCTGAAATCTATTTATAAACTCTTTTGGTCACGGTTGACATAAATTGGCACAACTTGTCTCAAGTACTATAGCTGTTTTATGATTACTTAATAATACATATAAACAACTTTAGAAAGTGTGCCACCCCTACCAACTAAAGAAACAACAATTCTTAGCTGATAATGAGGAGATCGGGGCTCGAATCCCGATAGGGACTATTGAGGGTGGTTTTCCCTAAATGGTTTTCCACTTCCACGCAAATGTGGATAATTTATCTATACAATGTTTTCTCCCAAACTAGAGTAATTATCATGTAGTCTTATAACCTGAACACGTATTAAGATGCGGTGATAGAGAAACTTAGTAAGTACTTGAAATAAAAAAGCTAATGGAGCCAAAAGTAAATGATAAAAGGAAGCCACGTGTTGTGTTGTTCGATAGACGTGAACTGTTTCGAAGAAAACATCTGCATTAATAAATATATGGGGTAATAAATAACAGTGTTGACGTTTATAGAAACCTGATTGGCCATTTGGCTTTCAAGAGCACGTGGTACACCACAATTAAAGCAACGTAACAATTCTTCCGGGGGAAACTATTACACTAATTTAAAATAACGTCAACTAGCAATGTAGTTTGAAAATAACTAAGGGCCTTTTGGAGAGTGGTATATTGGTTCGGCTTAGGGTTGTTAATCTTTAACTCACTGTTCATATTTCAATTTTTAAAAAGAAAATAATTCAATAAATGGTAAGACACAATTGTATATAATGTCTCATATAGCCTGTTATAGTTTGCTGCCAAATTTTCAAAAATCGGTAGTCAATCAATTAACCTTACATAGTTTTTCTTAGAAAAACAATAACACACACTCATATTAATTTTTTGACACTGTGTCTTACTACCGGCTTGGGTTATACACTCATTCTCATTTGTAATATAAAACACTCCACAGTTAACAGTTTTGAACAAAAACGTTAGTATCATTTTTTTTAAATGTCAAATTTTAAAGTAGGAGTTACTTTAAACTAACCTCAAGCAAATCCTCTTACTTACTTACTTACGATTAAATTTCAAAAATATTTATTTATAACAATTTAAGGATTTCGATTTTTTACAAACATATCAATAAGTCTCGAAATGTAATTTAGTCAGTTAAATTTGAAATTTTGGATTAGAGAAAACTCAGGATTTTTTTTTTCTGTTATCCAGTGTCTACCCTGAATAGCATAATACAGGTAATCGATTTGACCTTATGTGCGATGTTTCTTCTTCTTTTTTAAAATCCATTACTAAGATCTAGTGTTAAATTTCTAAATACATAATACAGTATGTAAAAATGACGCGTGGTTCAGTTTTCTCGAGCTCATTCTTTTGCGTCTCACTGGCTTCTTGGTGTAAAATTAAATGGGTAACATCATTAGAAATTACCCGGAATGCGATAAGAGAATATACTGGATTCAAACCAGAGATGTTTAGCGACAATAACACTGAGCTAACAAGGTCCGTCAAGTTTTCCGGGTCGAACGTTAAAGTCTATGATATACATGTTAGATTGTGTGGCTCGGTATTTTCATCGGCCTGATAAGTTCAATTTCAATATCTTGATTTCATTTTCCAACACATGTTTGGAAATTACGAGTCGTATCCAGAAGAAAAACTCGCTCAAGTCAACTTTCTTGCTTGTCCAAGCCACAAGGTATGTATGTGGTAAAGTCCTGTCTAAGTTTCTCAACCACTTTTACTGTACGACATTGGGAACATTGCCTTAATAGCGTTATTATATTAGAAAATCAACATAAATTACATGCATTTTGCTGTTTCGTTGTTAAAAATGTGTAAACTTTGATAATGCAGTCGTCAATGATTTCCGTAGTCCTAGGGTAAAGTCCTCACCTCATGACTCAATATATGTGGGTTCAAACCCAGCTGGGGTCAACGGATGTTTCGTGAGCTATAAATATGCGTAGGATAGCTTATTTCAGAGGGGAAGTAAAATCGTCAATCCCATGTCGAATGTGGTATTTAAAAGAAAACTGGAAGGTATATGAAAATACCTATCCCAGCAAAATTGGTAGGCCCTTTTGCGTGAGCTCATAGAAATTCTTATTTGCTGATATGAGTAAGCAGTCGGTTCAGAAAGTGCAAATTAAATACCTCAAATAAATAAATGATATGTGGCCTAAAGAAATTGTCATTTTCGGAAATTACAGCTTCCACTTTACACATTCTTTAAATTTAATTATTTGTGTGAGTTTGAGTTTCAATAGCATTCGACTGAAGACATACGTTCTTTAATAAACAATCATCGGTTAATTAGTTCAGGGTTGAAACTCAACCTCTTGGATCAACCTAGTATATATATGTGTCTGTGTCTACTTCTTATGGGAGTACAAGTTTGAAAGCTTAAGTCTATAAAAGCAGTCATAAATGACCCTTAGACTGTTAAAATGTTCTCTTGTGAACCTATTAAAGAGGGAATAGTTGTTTGAGGAAAGCTTACTTTTCTATTCATCTCGAAACTGTGACATTTTACGTAAAAAGTATTTAAAAATGAGCTTAAATAATCTTTTAATCAAAAATACAAAGTGTAAGGTTTTAAATTCTTTAGAAACATGATGCCTTTGAACACAATTTTGGCGTGAATCATATTTTGAGATACCAAACCACTTCTAAAATAAAGCGGGACGTCTGCAACGCGTCTCAACGCTCCGGTAAGCGGTACCCAAACCTTAGGCTACAACATACTAAGTGTTTAGACAACCTAGGTATTTAACGTGCACTTTACGAACCTGTTATATCCACACGTGACTTACAAGCTTAAATTCTTTAACGTACAAGTGCGTAGTCAGTTCTCGAACTATTCAAACTTTTCCAATCTCTTCCTTTCCAGCTTCTTCTTCTTTAGATCTCATCCGCGGCAGTCAGTGGGTTCAGTAGAGCTTCTCAGCGTTAATTGGTAATGGTGAGGGTGGAGAACTTATTTGCAATAAATAAATCGAAATTTATGAGGTTGAATTGAAAGTTGTATTTTGACGAAATTTTTAACAGATATCTTAAACATTTAGTGACATATAAAAAGAAAAGAAAAAGTTAATTAGTACTTGAAGACAGACATAATATGGTTACAGTTGTGATAAATTAGCCACATGGTGGTCTCTCTATTCTTTCACCCATCTCTCAACACCCTAAAGATAACATGTGAAGAACGACTATTCGTACCTCTTAGTATGCGTCTGAATATCTCGCTAGCTAACCGGCAAGTGTCCCGCTGCTAACGCTTCCCTTCCACATAGTATCAAAAACAGACGCTAAAATCAGATGTGCCGATTGGCTAGCTGTTCGCGCCAAACCTCCCCTTACCACTGTGAAGCCACACGCGCAAGCCATAAGGTACATCTCACAACTTCCGGGTACAGATAAATAAAATAGCACGATGCTTAAAATGAAAGCTAAAAGTAAAAAATTTAGATGACGCTATAATTTCAACAAAGACTTTACAAAAATGAAAGACTACTAGATTTAAAAGTTAAAGGCCTAAACATTAAGTTAATTAATTGAAATTTAAAACATATATTGCTTACGGTACAACTTTGTTTATAATTTAGACAACTTATAATTAACATTAAACCTCAGACTTACTTATAATTAAACATTTGAAGTGACTAATTTAGTAATATAGAGATTAAATTAGGCCTTGAAAAGAATAATACATTGAAGATGCTGAAGGCTATTTATTAGAATAAGCCTAAGCGATTGGAAAACAATGTACGAAAAGTTTAATACTCTCAGTATCTTGATAGTGTTAACATGTTTAGAATAAACTTAAGGGGGGATGTTGTAATGATATATAGATTGTTATTAAATGTCTTTAATATTATCAATACTGGTCACTTGCAAACCTATTACAACCATAGTGAATTTATTGGTTTTAAGAATGGTATTAAATTAACAAAATAAACAATGGCAAACTAATATAATTAAATGAAATGGTCGTGAGCTAAGGGCCTAAAAACCCGACCACCTTACATATAACACCAGCCTTTTGTTCATCACTGTGAAAAAGGGAAACAGCAAATTTGACACACATGCTACATTTTTCGGCCGTGCCTGGTACGAACCCGGGACCCTTTGTTCAGTATACAGAGCAAGTTAAGATGTTAGATATGTATCAAGAAATGTTAAACCTGCATAAAAAAAAACACTCACCAATGGCCACGTGGACAAAGGCGTAAGTTTATTTATGCCTAGTATGCCTGCGGTGGAGAGATGAGGGTTTAAATCTCGGCCGGATGTAACGTAGATTTTTCGTAATAGTTTCCCATTCTTCACCCAAATGGGGGAACATTTACTCTAAATTATACCTTACTGGATATCTTGGATGGGTAGTAGGACAAATATCACGGGAAATTATGTATACACAAAAACCTCCATAATACATATTTTTATCGTGAAGCCAACCTTTCCTTTGGGCCATCGACACTAATGAAATTAAACAAGAAAATATATATATATTTTTTTCCTTATCATCGCGTACTACTATCCATTCGAGCTATACGCTTATCTAGTTATTATGCTAATGGTTCTAGGGATTAGGAAGGTCATATTTAAATAAAGTGTACCATCACTTGCGTTTAAGGATAGTGGAAAACCAACTTGGAAAAATCACCCCTCACTACATCCCATCTGGATTTGAAAATTTAACTAGTCCAACACTTTATCTCACTTGGTAGCGTGTTTGTCTACTGATATAGGGTACCGGGTTAAATTCCAGGCATGGGTAAAAAATTTATCATTGGTTAAATTTGGGTTTCCACTTTAACAGTAACGAATTAACATCCGGGGGCTTGATGTTATGCCTGTTTTTCTATTTAAGTTCGTTTGCAAGTCGCTGTGCTAATCAGTCGGTTCAGAAAGTGCACGTTAAATACCTAAAATATCTGTCAAATTTAAAATTAGTTTTCTATCACTTTTATAAACCAGAATATATTACAACCTCAAATCTAAAGATAAATTATAATCTTAAAATTAAAGAAAAATTACAAACTCAAAAACAAATATGTACTACAAGTTCAAAACCAAAGAAAAATGACAACTTTAGATACAAAAATAAATTTCAACCTCAATAATAATAATAATAAATTACAACCTTTAAAAAATCGACTTCAATCTTAAAGATATTTCAACCTCGAATAAAAATTAATAATATTTCAATCTCGGGTGAAAAGAGAAATTTCAACTCAGAATCTAATCATCTAATCAATCTAATCGAATCATTAAACTACATGAACATGTCAATTCTTAGCTCGGTTACTTAGGTTTAAAAAAATCGTGTTTACTTATAGTGTATACTGTATTTAAAAAAATTACATTTATATTATAGCTACAATATATTTTTATTAGCGTTCAACTTCTTACTAAGTATCATATTCTGTAAATTGAACAATTACACCTGAACACGGGAATCAACCCGTGTCCAAGTGTCATTTTTCATTATATAGAATATGATATATAGATGGAGTAACCCTCACTAAAAGCATAAATAATAGTTTTGGCTATTTGAGTCTTAATAATTAATAGCAAATTACTTAAGTCTACAGAATAACTATTGTTATATTTTTTTTACTAATCTGACAGGTTTGCTATTATTGAAGGGCCATCTGAACCAATTGTACATTCCGCTTACTTTGACCCGTTACACTATGGTACAGATTTTAATATTGGGCAACGTTGTAAACTTACTGTCAAGGTAGGGCAGCTTACTAACTTTTAGAGTAAACGGAGTCTTTAAATTTATAAAATAAACGTTTTAGTGTACTGTATTTAATCAAAATGGAGACCACTAAAAGCACCCAACCGACACCGGGTACGCGCATCTAGTTTATGACAATACCGTTTTCATTATTTTCAATTTAATATTTTTATAGATTTATGGAGAGATGAACCAACACATTTGAAAGGAGTAATTTTGTTTTATGGATAGTTATTTTAAAATGTATACTGAAATGACGTGAATCTTCATTTAATTTTTATTATCTTGTTAATAATCACACTATCGTTTTAAGCCACTTATTGGATATAAGTGACTCAAAATTTATAATCTATAAAGAAGCACAACATTCGTGGAATTGATTTTAATTAACCTTTTTAATATTAACGAGAGGAAAAGATAGGTCGAGAAGAAACCACTCTTAATCGAGACAACTAGTATTTTCTAAAAAGCTATTTAAAATCCACCTTATAAACACAAAGATGATATCAACATCTAACTTACAAACTAACTTAATATAAGATAGGGAAAACTTGTACGCCACACCCACGACCTCATTCGCGTTAAGTGTAATATTTTATTGGTACGTTTAACGGATAGGTGACTTATTCTAAGGTAATGAGGAAAAGTATAGTTACGAAGAAATGTTCCAGCATTTGCTTGAAAATGATAAGAGGCTAGAAAACTCCCATGGTCAAACCAAACCTTTTATCTGTTAAACAGTCCAGGATTATAATAATTATAGCCTAGACCTACCGGACAGGAGTCAAACAAACCGTTGAGGAACCAAATGTTCAGGTACTCACTCTAAAGCGACTCTCAAACCAGTAATAATTATATTTTGGAAGGTAGTGAGGGATAGCGAGTCGAGATTTAACGGGAGCTAGCTACCGTAGTTCCCAATGGTGACAGTACCTACGAGAAACCAGTATTGATCTTCTTTCCCCTTCACCTCCCACCAGCCGCATGACCATGCAACCAGCGCGTTCGTGGATATCTGATAATTATGATAACCACGCGTGATCTGAGGTGAGGGGGTAAAGTTCCTGACGTGGCAGCGAGTGGGAGAAGTGGCAAACTCTCATACCGTCAAAATAATGTTGCCGCCAAATGGGGGATGGATACGGGGTGACCGCCACACGACTGTAGTTACGGCGCGACCGCCACACGACGATAGCTACGGCACAACTACCGCACGATGGTGGTTACGGCGCGACTGCCACACGACGGTAGCTACGGCGACTGCCACACGACGGTAGCTACGGCACAACTACCGCCCGATGGTGGTTACGGCGCGACTGCCACACGACGATAGCTACGGCACAACTACCGCACGATGGTGGTTACGGCGCGACTGCCACACGACGGTAGCTACGGCACAACTACCGCACGATGGTGGTTACGGCGCGACTGCCACACGACGGTAGCTACGGCACAACTACCGCACGATGGTGGTTACGGCGCGACTGCCACACGACGGTAGCTACGGCACAACTACCGCACGATGGTGGTTACGGCGCGACTGCCACACGACGGTAGCTACGGCGCAACTACCGCACGACGGTGGCTGCGGCGCGACTGCCACAAGACGGTGGTTACGGCGCGACTGCCCCAAGATGGTGGTTACGGCACAACTACCACACGACGGTGGTTACGGCACAACTACCGCACGACGGTGGTTACGGCGCGACTGCCACACGACGGTAGCTACGCCATGACTGTAACACAACGGATCGGTGGTTCATTTCCAAACGGGAATAAATGAGTGTTTGTGTACACCGTATCTTAATAAACGTCCGTTCAGTCCAGATGTAAAGGAAGTGTACCTGCATTATACGTGTGGGGCTAGTGGGAAACAATTTAGTGGGAAATACATATCAGTACACCCGGATGAGATCCTAGCCCTAGATTTTCCATCAGCGCTGTACAAGGTGAGACTAACTTCTTTGACCGTGAATATTCCTATATTAATATAGGTCTATGCGTGGATCACTTTAAAAATAATTATTAATGTACAATTTTTCCTATGTTCATAGTTAAGAAAATAGGCTACATTTAAATTAATATCCGTGGATGAGTTTCAAATCCAGTATGTTTTTAAATTTACTCCTATTATAATAGGTCTATCTCTTTTCGATTTATAGAGTAAAAGTAAGTTGAGTGTTTTAAATGTCCAGCCACGTTGATGGGTGTGTGGAGTTACCGGAAAGTAATTCAAGTCTGGGGAGGTAAAGTATACCATTCCAGGATTCAAACCCTAACCATTTTAGAAAAAAAAAACTAAGGTAAAATAATAAATATGGCTAAGTTTGCTACAGATTCTAACCTTATTGCTGTAAACATGAAGATAGTCCGGTTGGGTAGTAAGATGCGGTTGGAAAAATAATTTTTTTTTTTTAAAGGTATTTGATCAATTTTTGAACACCACTTCTTACTACCTGTTCGGTTTTGTACGCCTATGTAACTTACTAATTAAGTCACTATGTTAGAGAATAAGAAGGTTTAATTTAGAGGATGTATACCTACATTTATATGATGGTACATAGGTAAATAATTTATAAAAACAACCCTCAGTACACACGATCGGGATTTTAGCCTCAATATAATCGGAAGTTGAGATAATGCCTTAGACCATGTGACCACCGAATCGTGTAAGGTAGTTGCAGGCTTAGTTATTAAAGTGGGCTTACAGTCGGGACTACTCCCACGCATCACGCAGGCATACAACCCAAATAAATGTACTTTCATGCTAAACAAAAAAGGGGAATACATGTCTTTAAAAAAACTACACCATGGTTGCACGGCGTAAAATATAAATTACAAACTATCGAAAAAGAACCGATTCGTCAATTGGACATCATTTTGTAAATAAATTGGATTTTAAAGTCTGTTGCGACAGCTAAAGCCATTTGAAAAAAACGTTGGGATACTTACTGATACTTTATATTTTTTGCCCATTCGGGTGTCAAAGTAGTTACAGTAGGTATTTTCCTCGTCCCACTCAATGACCCAGATGCTCAATCGTGCATTTAATTGAAGCGTTGGGAATTGAAATAGTGTTCGACTACTTATAGTTGGATCACCAATTGAACCACCTTTTGAACAAATACAAAATATATTCGAGGTTCCAACTATAGAATTAGCCAAAAGTGATAAGCTATAGTAGGATTTTGGTAGAAAGGGCCTTTTAGAAAATAGAATATAAACATATTTCTTTGCGGACAATATTGTTTAAATGATAATATATTAGTAGTACTGTATTGAGAAAATGTATAGTACATTACACTCTAAGATAACATGATAAACATGGAACTATCTAGTATATTTTTATAGCCATTTTATAAGGCCCTTATTATGAAAATTGTATTATAGAGCACACATGGTTTGAGGCATGAATAGAAGAAATTACCACTTCCAGTGTCCACGTGGTCTAACGCGCTACTCTCGTGTTAGATTATACAGCCTAAGACGGGAAGATCAGGATTTGGTCCCAGTTGGGTGAACAGAGTTTTTTCGAAATTATTTTCCACTCTCCTTTCACGCAAATGTGGATGCATTTCCTCTAAATTAAGCATTCCTAATCCTTAACCCGTTAGTGTAATTATTACATGGGCGTATGATCCGAACGGGTAATAAGACACGGTGCTAAAAATATATAGAAGAAATTAAATTTAGCAACATTTTAAAACACGTCACTTTGGATAAGTGACTGTAGAATAGTCGTCCAAATGTCTATCCTAAGGCAGTCTGGTTCGTTTACGAGTTTTGTTGAATATAATGGCTACCGGTATTTGTACACGGTTTCATCCAACTCTTCAATTAATAAATATTACTCTTTCAGTGGATGCATGGTATAAGGTGCTAATCTCGTTGTAGATTAGACTGCTGAAGACGTGAAGATTAAGGTTCGAATCTCTGTTGTGTGGGTGTCATGAGTTTTTCCCTAAATGGTTTTCCACTTTTCCTCCACGCAAATGCGTGTATACTTCCTCTAAATATAACCGTACTAATCCTTAACACCATTAGTGAAATTAGTACCTAAGTGTATAACCCAGACGGGTAGTAAGAAGCGATGCTATAAGAAAACCACATTATTGGTTATTTTGTCCTAGGTTGAGATAGGATGGAAGGTGACGCAAGTTTATCCCCGTATTTACTTTCTCTCGACAGTTCGGAGAAAAAGTATTGTAATTGTTAAAAAATTCGAACCCGAGAATTTGATAAATATCGACGTTTCATGACCCCCTAAAACCAAAACAAAGGTTTTCGTAATACCGTCTGTCTGCCTGATAGAACAAACTATTTTACCGATTGGGCTAAAACTTGGTATCTGGGGTATTCATCAGGTCTCCCTGAGGTGTTTTTGGAATTAAGATTTCTAATCCTTAATCTTAAGGGTAGTTTACTTAAGAGCAAAAAAAATATTAATTTTCTTTATTTTTTTTTATCAAGACACAGTTTATCAAGATAAACAAAATGGAAATTCTGATTTTCTCGATAAAATAACTTTGAGGGTACTTTACATGTAAGATATTTTCCAATTTTCATCATTTATCCGCAACTATTTGAGATACAAAATAACTTATCACTGTAAAGTTGTAATACTATTAAAGATAAAAAAAGTTATTTGAAATATATTTAAAAAAAACAATAGTTTTTAACCTATATTCAAATATATATTCTTTTTGTTTCAGTTCTTTGAAAATGAATTTAATTCTTATGCTCTTTGGCTGACAAACGTTGTTTCTCTTTTCTCAATTTTTCTGTACCAGTGTTTCTAGTTCCTAATGTCATAGAGTAAGTAATAGTGTTTATTATTTAATTCGTGATCTTTGGTGTAGTGTTTCTACAACAATGTATACACCTATTATTTCCTTTCATAAATCTTACGAGTTTTTAGTAAATGTATATTTTAAGATAAAAGTGAAAGAAAGTTTGTTCGGTGCGCCTAACATTTATTTTGCCGTTTTATATACAATGTATTTATTTTTATTCAAAATAAATCAAATATTTAATTCAATTTTATACACAAAATGATCTGAAAAGTCCTAAATTATTTGTCATGGACAATTCTTAATTTTACCAGAACTGATTTTCCTTAATTTAAAAATGTCCTGGTCAAATATCAATAGTTAATTACAAATAACCAAAACGGTTGAGATCACTGTGTGTAGAAAGTTGACCAGGGTTAAATTCTATATTTCTCAAATCCGAATATTCATTTTTTATTTCGATGTTTGGATCCCAATAAGAATCCTTGGCGCTTTTTAAAAATATACAATTTTAGTTAAGGAGAAAATATTTAATATTGAATTGTACAAAGTTGTGCACTAACAATTTATATTCGGTTTGTCATGTTTATTATATCATAAATAACAAAAAGAAAACATTCTATGTAATTAAATTATATTAATATAATTTCGTCTTTGTGATTTTGATATTCTTCCAACTTCTCAAGTATATTTAATTATCATACCAATTGCTTAAAATCATTATTATTATTATTATTATTAGAATTCAAGGTATTCTTATTTCGAATCTCTTGAAAACCAGAATATTCGAAGTAATAGAGCCCTCCATCTTTAGTAAAAAGTTTTAAACGTATCACTTGAAGAGATGTTTTATTTTCGTAATACCAAAAAAAGTTTTGTCGTAAAAATTGGAGAAAAACGAACCTTAACTCACGTTTCCTTCCATTTCAACTTTAGCTAGTTTTAAGTCGTAAACTTACTTGTCTCTTTAGAAAGTGCACGCTAAATATTCCAATGGAAATATAAAACTCTAGAATCCCCTGATAGTAGAAATTCGAAAGTAAAAGAGGAAAAAATATTCTCCAATTTTCAAAGTATTTACTTTTTAATACTATTCTTATTTAATTAGTTTAGTCAATATAGGGACAATTTGTTTAATTTTCCACCACCTGAAATAAAGGGTACAGTGCACCGCACAGACTCTCTCTCGCTTGTATCTTAAAATGGACATTTACTAAAAACTATTTTAAGATTTGTGAAACATAATTATAGGTCTCTACATCATTGTAGAAACACTACACCAAAGATCATAAATGAAATCATATATATTGTTACTTACTTACTCCATGGCATTGGTAACTAGGAACAATGTTACAGAAAAATTGAGAAAATAGAAACATCTTTGTCCGCCAAAGAGCATAAGAATCAATTTCATTTTAAAATACCTGAAATAAAATGTATATATATATATATATATATATATTTGGTTATAGCTCAGAAAATATTGGTTTTATAAAAGTATATTTCAAATTAAAGATTTATATCCTTAATAGTACTACACCTTTACAATGTTAAGTTATTTAGTACCTCAAATAGTTGCGGAGAAATGAGGAAAATTGTAGCATTTCCCTTAAGTAAAGTACCTTGAAAGTTATTTTCATGAGAAAATGAGACTTTTCACTTTATTTATAATGATAAACCTTGTCGATTTATGAAATTCATTCAAAATCGTTGTAGTGGATTTTGAGAAAATCGATTTTTTTCTTTCTATTTTTACCCTTCAGTAAACTACCCTTAAATTTAGAATTAGAAATATAATTCAAAAAACCCCTCGGGGAGACACATGAACGTCCCAGATACCATGTTTAGCCCAATCGGTAAAATGCAGACAGACAGCATCGCGAAAAACACTTTCTGTTTTAGGGGGGGTGGGGGGGATTAAACGTCAAAGGTGTCGAGAGAAAGTAAAAATAATTTAAAAAAATTAAAGTGCAACATAAATACAAGGTATAGAAACCAACCAATTAATTCATCCTAAATGTTCTCAGTTTTCTTTCTTGTGTAATATATATAAGACAAATTAACAAATAGATTTGCGTACAGCTTAAACAGGTAGTAGGCCTAAGGCGTGGTGCGCTCTCTCTTTCATCACCACATCTGAGGCTTCTATCTACTTACTAATACTACACTGAAACAATATTTAGAATTAAATATAGGATAGTGAACTTTGTTTGAATTAGAAAATCAGCACCCCACACGATTATTTATAAATGTTTTGTAATATGTCAAGATATATCAAGAAATGTGTGTGGTGCTGATTTTCTAAAACAAAGTTCACTATCCGATATTTAGTACTAAATATTGTTTCATATTTAACTAAAGATGATAATTTTTAAATAGGCTAGGATTTTATATATATATAATGATTTGGATACAAGAGAAATAAGATTCTCCCTATATCTTGTTTAAATTGTTCCTAGAAATAGCGGTCTGTGTTGTCCCTTTTTTGAAACTTCTTGTCCAGGGAGATATTGACCGCATTCCAGATGGTAAGCGAATGCGAGACATGGAGGACCCCCCCCTCCCCCTTCCCTTGTACCACATATTTCATTAGTAATATCTCTCTTGGGGATTGATATAGTGCAAATGACGTCCCATATAGTACATCGCGTCAAAATTACTCTTGACAGCTGTCAAGCTCTCCGATAAATGATAACTATTTTGGCATCGACATAATTACTGCAATGATAATTATATTTTTTAAAAGGAATGATCCCATTGTAATTATGGCTACTAGCACCAGAGACCAAATTTATCTCCAAATTTCGCTAATTTTGCGATGCATGAATACTATTATTTTATTACTACGTTAAACAGCAAGATTATGTTTTAATCTATGGAGTATAAAGATGAGGAAGGATGTTTTAGAAGATTATTTGGTGTGCCGAGAGGAAGGGGGTGAACAAGTAACAAATCTCACGTAGATAAACCACTGTTCATCTGGCCGAGATATAAACTTTTGACTTCTGCAACCCCATTTATCTAATATATTGTGAAAACGATGCCTTAAGCTGCCTGATCAAAAACTCTAGAATAACTCAATTTAGTTTTAGTTTTCTTCGGCTCACCATCTTTAAGTGGGTCTAGTATTCTAAAATGAATCATTTGACACCTAATTGGCCCGTAATGGTTCACCCTCTTACTATAAGATACTTCACCAATACGGTATCTCTATAACACAGACTAAATGGCTGCGTAAGACTGGTTTGTTCGGTATAATAGCAGGGTCTAAGTAAAAACAACAACAGAAGATTTACAATTTGTTTCGTTCAGACCCAGCAAGTAGCCTGGCACTCGATTTTTTTAGGGCTCCGCCTACTCTAATGAATGCTTTTCATCCTGATATTATTAATATTATTAATACTTAGCACCACGTCTTACTTCCCGTTCGGGCTATAGGCTTAAGTACTAATTACGCTGATGCGTAAGGAATTGGGAAGGTTGAATATAGAGGAAGTGAACGCGCGTTTGCGTGGAGAAAGAGTGGAAAACCATTTAAGTGAAACCACCCCTGGTTCACCCAAGTGAGATTCGAACCTCAATCTCCCCGTCCTCGGCAGTCTAGCTCAACATGAAACTAGCGCGTTAGCTAACTACGCCACCGAGGCGGGTATCCTGATGTTATATTTATGTTACCAGTTCTCAGCACTTAAAAAATTTGGAGTTTTTAAATTTTCACTCTCCCCTGGATCAACCTATGATCCTATTTATAAAATGTATGTAATTTTGTCTCATCATTTTTTTAATATATGATGGCTACATGAGTATAATTTTATTATTTTTAATTTTTACCAGTTTAGAAATGAAACTAAAATATCATTAGCTTCAAATTCAATCAAAGTTGAATTATTTGTATTCCCCCACGTCTAAACAAATTGATTTCCTCTTCAGTTATCATAAATAATATTATTTAAAATCTAAAATTAATTAGTGTGGGAGTGTACTGCATTATTAATATTGACTGCTCATTGCGACCTAGAGCTTTTGGATTCATTTTGTCTTTGGGTAAAGCAAAGTAGTAGTAGTTACGAACAATCAAGGTTGTTTCTTATTGATTGATACTGTAGCCCCATGGCTTCTTTGGAGCTGACTGACAGCTCACAGCTGACTTCTGACAGTCAACATTTAGGTGTATACCTATATTTTGACTGTCAGAAGTGACAGCTGCTAAACACATGTTTTTGCAGATCATATGGTTCGGCGTAGGGATAAATAATTTGGTTTGGTAACTTTCCAAAGCCATCAGCTGTCAGCTGTGAACTGTCAGTCAGCACCAAAGAAGCCATGGGGCTATTGTAAGTTCGCTTAGAGCAGGCTTTAAACTCCTACTTTTGTTAATACCATTGAGTCATACACGTTAAGGCTATTCGAAGATAAGGCTAGCCAATATAAAATCATATAATGGTGTATTATTATTATTGGTGTATTTAACGGGCTCTTTCAGAACCGACTAATTAGATCACCACACGACTTATAAACTAATTTAACTCTAGAACAAGCACAACACCCAGTTCCCCAGCCATTATTTTATCATTGTGAAAGTGGAGGTTCCATTTTCACCAATGATTTTTTTTTTTGCCCTGCAAGGAGTCAAACCTGAAACTCTTAGCTAAGTATACAAAAGCACTAGCACTAAGGTGTCTGACAATATGTAAACAAGGAAGTTTATTTGTAATATCAGGTCGTAAGTATTCATCTGAAGAAAATATGAAAAATCACTCATCATAATCACAAAAATCTTCCCACAGCGTTTTATCAGGGTGGAATCTTTCCCCTTACAAGAATCAAAAGGAAAGTCCCTGGTCGTATTGACCAATAAAACTAAAGGGTTTTTTCCAATCAGGACTAGAACAAAGAGGTATCAGCATCCTCCAATATGAGAGTGACGTAGAATTGGGTGAGATGAACCCGCTTGGCGTCTCGAAACCTTATCTTGGTCGATGGTCGAAGGATTCAAGGTCGAAAGAATCAAGGGATCGATCCCTGGAATCGTCCAAAAATGTAATCTCCTAAAATCGATGTTTTCACCATTCATGGTAATAAAATGACGGGTGGAAGAATAGGTGATGTATCGTATATGATTAGGTTAGTTTGTAAGTCATGTGCTGATAGATCAGTTAGTTCATAAAGCGTACGATGAATAATCTTTGTATAGCACAGCTTGATCACACGGAATGAGTTTTTTATAGATACCCTAATAGTACGGAGTTTATCCACGCGATGGCAATAAAAACGTTCCTTTTTATCACTTGAATGCCAGCATTGTGTCAAGGTGATGTGGCAGTAATCTTAATTTAGGACCTAGTTTTAACAATGTTAATTATTGTGAAAATTAATTTTCTAATCACAATATTTAAACTTGCCTAAGTGAAAAATAATTAAATTTAATTTTAAAAGATAAATATGATAAACATTTAGATTCGATTACTTTTTTTTTACTTTCTCGCCATCTTACAGGAAGAGAAAATATTGTGATAGTCAAAAAAATTGAACTCAAGATTCTTTAAATAGTCTCTAACGATTTTGATTAAAATTCATATCTAAATGTTGATTAGATTATAAATAAACTGGCTATTTTCATTTTACCATGAAAATGAATTTTAGTGTACTTTACAGAAGCAGGAACTTCCGTATCTCCGCAACTATTTGAGATACTAAATAACTTATTGAAAAATTGTAGTACTATTTAAAATAAAATAAAACTTTTGTCTGAAATATATTTTTATAAATCTAACAATGTCTGAGATAATGGCAAATATATTAATACAATTTTGTGAGCTTTAATTGTAAAGAGATACTAATTAAGTTTTAACGCAATAATTCTCCAGTGTCATAGATTAATTAAATATAAGTAAGTCTCTAAAAGTTATGTTGTTCTTCCTTAAACCTCTTAGGAGAAATTTTTGTACAACAATGATCTATATCCATTTATAAATGAGGAATTTAATAGCAATGCGATTGCGTGAAGATTTGCAACACCTACTAAAATGTTGAAAATTTTGACTGGAAGTTGAAATTTTAATACAAAGTGTTGAGCCTTGTGGATCCAGCATTGATCTTTTTTTTCTATCGGTCCAAACATACAAATGAGGACATTAATTCTTTAAAAACAAAATTATAAAATTTAAAACCGGGACTAAAAAAAAGTTTTACATAAGTATAGTGCAATTTATGCTTGGGTTTGCTAGTGTATATTATTTAGTTTCACGTATATATCGAGTTTTTAGCAAATATCTCAATTTTCAAACAATAGAGTGAGAAAGTCCATGCGGAGTTCCGTACCATTTATTTTTAAAGTTTAGGTAGATTCCGCAATGTCAAAACATTATTTCATACTGTTACCATTAACTTTCAAACTCTCACATACATAAAATTAGCAAAATAAGTGTGTGATATTTGATTAATTTTGTCACATTGGTAATGTAAACAACAAAAAACAGGTGACAGCCATAATTGATCACTCATCTTAAGCATACGTGAATGGTATTGAAAAAAATAACACGTTCATCTACCAAAGCAATCGAACATTTCACAGTAGGTTCAAGTATCTCATAAGGAATAAATCGACTGAAGGTAATTTTCATTGCTATAAAATTAACCCCACCCAATATCATTTATGTGGGAACTGCAGGTCTTATGGAGAAAAGCTTTATCTCACCTCTCTCAGTTAACTGTTGCCAAATATCCTTGCTCTCAGCTATGTCCGAAGTTAGTGTGCTGGGGTAAGAAGGATCTACTGGCAACCTCGATTAATCAGCGTTGCAAAACTGGTTTTATATTTGAAGGGAGATTGACGATAGAATGGCAATGCTGTTTCCCAATAGTAACCATGCCGTTACCTCAGCGATGATATTCAGTGTAGCTCACTCCGTTAAATTTATAGTAAAGAGCCTTTGGTTTATTTAATAATATCAAAGTGTCTTATAATGCACAGCTAACGCACTTTTTTTAGACAGTGTGCTCAAGATGTCAATAATCTTATATGCCTACATTCTTCCACATTCTTATAAAAAACTATTAGAAACCTTGAGTACTGGAGTCTTTCATTATCATTATTAACCATTATATGTAATTGTAAGTATATGCTAATGCAAAACACATTTTACAAAGATAGAGAACAATAGTTCAATTAAAGAAATATATATATATAGAAATTTAAACGAGTTATACCGACCAAGCGGTCACCACCGTTAGCGAAGATTGTGCCAACATTTGTTAATAGGGGTGTCATTTTGTCAACACAATGAACACTCGGTCGTTAATATCAGTTTTCTTGACCGAAGTTGCAAATTATTTATTCAAGTAGCTCTTCATTTGGCCTCACAAAGTTGAGTTGACCCCGTTCCAGACCCACTGCCTCATAGATAAATTCTGAAGCGCCGGGAATTGAACCCGGGACATCTGTAGCCAGGAGCTCCGGCTAATAGACCACAGAGCTTGTACCTATCTAATAAATGTTTTAGAAAAAATCTTACTTTATACATTAGAAAATTTTATAAATTAAGAGTACATGCTACGAAAAATAAGTAGGCCTATATCACAAGACACAAAATTAATTACTCTGTTACACTAATAAGAAACAAATAACTAGTTTGCAAAAAGTAAGAATATTTTTTTATATTATGGTTTTATTGAAATTATAGAGTTTTAAAAAGAAATGTTGGATAGTATTAAACACCTCATGTCTTGATAATCTGTTCGCGCATCACAGTTTTGCCAGCTAGGTTGATGTTTATATTCACTTCTGTAAGGTGACACAGTCTTACCTTATCTTATAATCTATTTACGTGTAGTCCCGTATTCTAATTGATCCTTCAAAATTGTACTTTATTCCATTTAAAAGCCAAAACCAAAATACACTTCGTTTACCTTGAAAGGTAGCAAGATTACCTCGCTTGTTTCCATTATGGTGCAGTTTGTGTGACGGGCTCATAGTGGCCGTCAAGGTAAGACTGTAAGCTTTCACCGTAAACAGATTGTACATGGAAATCTTTTTCACTCAATTTAATTAAAAGCACACTTTCTTTGTCACTCCATTTAATTAAAAGCACACTTTAAAGAAATGGTCAAAGAAAATCTTTGTAAGAACGTTTCGGATGGAATGGTTCTTTCAGACTATCCAGCGTAGGAGTGGTGGCAGTTGAGAGACGACTGAATTTTATCCCATCTAAATGGGTTTCATTCAGACTTTTCTCAAACAAACACCCCATATATATATATATATATATAAACTCTTCATTACATCCCTTAGAATTATCTTCGTCATACTTATAAAATTCTGGATTATATCCACTTTGAACGGAATCCATTCAGACATTTATCAATATGAAATAAACAACTTTATTAGAAAGTCTGCATTGTATCACCAAATGGCGGACCATACGTCTTAATTTTAATTCTTTAGTTTAATTAACTAATTACGAAGTCTCAGAGGTCGACTCTATTTCATCAAATTTCTGATAGAGGTCAGCAGGAAATAAATCTTTAAAATTATTTGTCCACCACACGACTAACAGATAGAAGCCGAAATACAAAAAATAAATAAAAATAAATTCAATTCATTATTGTGGACTTTTAAACTCACCACACAAATGAGTTATGGCATCTTAGTTTATCAAAATCTAAAAAGTAAAGTATGTAAGAAAATTAGTTTAATCATTGGGAATGAAAGAGTTATTGGACTGTTTTTATTTTAATATTTAAAAATATCTAAGGGTTTTAACGGAAAAATAATGTTTTACGTACTCATTATGTTTGTAAATTTATTTGTGTATTCGGGACTAGTATGCGCCGACGGCGGGATTCTTTTTTTCCCCGTCAAATTATGATATATTTCATGTTTTCTTACACCTATACACACACACACACACACACAAAGATAAGCAAACTTACGATTATAACAAAACAAATAATGTGAAAAAAAAAATTGTAAAGAAGCAGGAAATTTCTTTGCGCATGATAACTTTTTTTGGTGCCCAATATTTATAATGTTAAACTACAAAGCGTAACTTAATCTTTCATGTGTAAATAAATAAACATTTCTATTAACTATTGTTTTTAGAATAATTTTGTTGGTAGGTATAAAAAGAGCACAGTCTAATGGGACTAAGCAACCGCACGGCAATTTGGCGAATTTTCTAATATTTAAAAATATTATTTAGGATTATTTCAGATAATTTTTCCTGTTATAATCGTAAAGTTTTTTATGTTGTGTGTAAAGATACTAGAAAAAACAAAATGTATCATCATTTGACAGAAAAAATAAAGAATCCCGTCTTCGGAGAATAGAAAGTCCGAATATTCTGTCAAATATAATTTGGATTTCTTTAAATACTATATATAATCAGTATTATTTTCATCATTAACTAATAAGTGTGATAAATTCCTCCCAAAACACTTTATCAAATTCAAACCCATGTGCTTAACGTTTCGTGACAAACTGCAGTTTAAATAACGAATTAAACCGATTTTAAAGTTCTTTAAAAGATTTAGCCTAATTAGTTTTCCAATATCACCACACATTTGATGTGCTGCGTAAATATTTCTCGCTGATTCCGTAAGACGTACCTAATTTTTGGGGAACACAGTTTGAAGTGTGAGCATTGGGCAAGAAATATGACACGACATAATATGTGACGTTATTCAACTTTCTTTCTAGATTGTGAATAAGAAACATAACCCAAGTGAACTATTTCACAATTTTTAAAGTTGGATCTGCATGAGTACAGTGTGAGGGTAGCTTTAGTCCAAATTGCTGTCACCAACACGACGTCAATATTTATTTACTTTGTATAATCACTAGATTAAATTTAAAGGATATACTGTTTTTGTTAAGTTTTTATTTTAACATGGGGACCTGGCGGTCTAGGGGTAAGGTGTCAAGACTTCTGTGCTGGCGGCCGGGGTTCAATCCTCGGTCCCGGCACAGATTTATCTGATTACCAAACCCTTCCTTCACCTCTGACAAGACATCTTGTGAATGTGGGGAATGCCAGGCCTCCACCGTGGTTCGGATTCCACGTTAAACTGTAGGTCCTCCATTTCATCTCACAATCACCCTACCATTACACATTAGCGTAAGTGCGTATAACCCGAACGGGTAGTAAGACGCGGTGCTAATAATAATAATAATAATAATAATAATAATAATAATAATATTTAACATAGTGATTTAGTTGCACCCTAGCAAACTTGTAGTGACTTAATTAGAAAGTCCATCCCACTGCTCTCCCAGACATTTGACTTAAAATATTTAAATAAGGTCCGTCATTTGTGGATATAAAGTTGTTTATTTGAGAAAATTCTAAATGGAGTTCATTCCTAGCGGATACAATTCAGAATTTTATGGGTATGTTGAACACAATCCTAGTAGATGCAAATGAGACCTTTTAATAAATACGTTTATTTGATAAATGCTTGTTTGGAGCCGAGTCAAAGTGAATACAATACAGGACTTTGGGGGGTTTGATGAAGATAATTTTAGTGGCTACAACGAAGACTTTTTAATAACGTTGTTCATTTGAGAAAAGTCTTAATAGAGTTCATCCAGAGTGGATACAATTATCTCCCCCGTAACTAGCAGCTAGCATAAGATTATTATTATTGGAAACCTTGTTTGAAAGTTACTAGTTAACCTATGTTCAAACAATTATTATTTACCTAATCATACTATATCATCAATCAAAAGTGTTATTAAACTTTTCTAATAATACACGAGGATTACTATATAGTTGGGTTTTTCATGAGTAATTAAAACAACTGTGTAATTTTCTTATCAACTTACTCGTTACCTACAATGTTGGTTGCGTGGTCTAAAGCGCCTCTCTCGTGTTAGACTGGATCGGGTTCAAACCCCAGTCAAGTTTACCGAGGGTGCTTTTTACTAAAAATGTTCTACCACTCTTCCTCCTCGCAAAGCTAGGTACATTTCCTCTTAAATTATATATTCCTTATTCCTATTCCATTGGTGTAATAAAGTATGCGTATAGCCCAAACGGGGTCTAAGGTGTGATGAAAAAACCCAAAGAACTTACATGTGTATCAACATTACCTTAGCAGAGTGGTTAGGGGAATCCACTGCAGGTTTGGTGAACTGACTTTATCCCAGACAAGGACCAACATTTTTTAATACTTTGTATATGGGTTTGTTATATTACAAAAGTAACACATTTAAAACCAAGATGTGTTATCAACTGTTAGTGTTGTTCATATTTGTTAATCTAGGATTATGTTAACACACAATTTGCAAACTGTATTTTTGAACACTTATGTGCAATACCCATAAAATTCAAATAAACACTGCTCAGATCCCTAACGTCAGATCCGTTATAGGCCCATATGAAGAGAGTCTTAGTTTGTTTTCGTAATTCGTTTTGCTATATTTTTACCTGAAATAAATTTCAAAGATTGACAGCGTGTGAAAATAAAAACACATTGAAAAATATAACATTTTATAAATATGTTTTACTAAGATAACAAATGTTGAGGAAACACTCAATTTTTTTTTCAAATAATTTACCGCGTCTTTTATCTAATTACACTAATGAGATATAGATGACACAGGTAAAATGTATAGAAAATGTACCCTCATTTTCTTTGAGTAAGAGCGTTAAAACATTTTGGAACTCTGTAAATACGGCTGACCTTTACACCTATGTCCGCGCTTCCACCAGTGCTGGTAAAGACATTAATTACGTCCCTTAATACTCATGCTATTAAAATAATAAAGTCCCTCCCGATCCCCGCATATAATATGTACGTATTACCCCCTGTTGAAGGGAATGGACACGGTTTTTAATTAATGGAGACGATGTAATTAATGTCGGACGGTCCGAGCCGCATCTCATTTCCACGAGGAGCTGCAGACTTTACTTGTTGACATTGGGTTTTTTATGGCTTGAAATGGGGAGGGGAGTAGTAAGGGGTGGAAGGACTGCTTAGTTCTTCCTGTTGCTACTCAATAAAGCGCTGTACCCATGTACCTCCCCTTCACGCCTGTATTTCATTGCAGAATTCAATAAGAGCTGAAAAGCACCGTGTGAACAACCAGCTGTCATAGCCGCCATCCGCAGGGTTTGGAACAATCACGAAACTTTGTGCGGGATTCGAGGACAGAACTCATCCTATTTTGAGTTTCGTTATTTAGCTGCAGGCTCGTACGAAGTATAGGTACATCAAAATCCTATGCAATCTAATTTAAAAGAGAATGTTCTATTTAAAAAAAAACTGATGAACGAAACTTTCATTTAAAGTGAGAGCGAATGTGAGCTTTGTAGAAAGTGATCGCCCGCCATGAGAGGAATAGCCCCATTAGGAGAAAATACGGAAATATCTGCATTTAAAATTGTCTGGGGTTATTGTAACTAGTCAGTCAAAATGGTGTATTTGGCTGTCTAAGGATAATAAATGTATTTATTGAATCTTATTAAAAGAAAATTATATTCAAATATGTGCAACAATGCTGCGTCTAACCTGTAGCCCCGTTGCGCCTCACAGTTTAATAAACATTGCCCTAAGGCACAATGCCTTAATGCGCTCACTAACCAGCTCAGGTAGATTCAAATCTCAGTCAGGCCGAGGTTACTTAAGTCTGAACTTTAGACAACATTAGGTCTGGTGTGAGGGATTCTAAGGTTTCTTTAAAATTGCAGTCCTAAATGTTACACTCCTCTCTTGTGTTGAGAAGCTTAAAAACCCATAATCAGAAATATGGCTACTAGTTATACCTATATTTTATTGTTCTATGTGTTTACCGTTAAATTAGTGTCGTTAAATATTAATTTGAACACGGCTCTTGCAATTAATTGAAGCTACTGTGTTGTTGGTTTGTTTGTTTTAACTGGGGAGGTTTAGGGGCACTTATAATGTGCATTATGGTATACCTATTTAAAATCAAGCACTAAGGGCCAGTTTCATAGTCAAATTTAGTACGTCTCAAGTGCGGCGCTACACTAAGTTCATGACGACACCTACCTTGACTCGAATGGAATGGGCCGTTCTCGCATAGGAAACTGGCCCATTCCATTCTGGTCAAGGTAGGTGTCGACATGAACTTAGTGTAGCGCCGCACTTGAGGCGTACTAAATTTGACTATGAAACTGGCCCTAAGCCTTGTCTTAAAATGCAACCTATGTATTAGACTTTTCTTCTTTGTGCTCTACATTTTTGTTTCACTTCATAAGATTTAAATTTACATTAAAATTAGTTGGGGTCCTTGGTAGTGAGGGTAGGGGTAGCGCCAAGCGCTGTAAAATTCATAAATTCATTGAGTAAACATTCAGATAGAACCTGACATGACTTGGGTTTTATATGACATGTTCATAGAACAAGCCCACACTAGGGTTCCAGATTGTAGCAATACTCCCACATGTCGACATTAAGCTGTCATGAAGGTAGCAGCTTGGAAATTGAGTTGTGCACAGCAGAAGTAGTGGGAATTCAAAAAACGTTATCGTCGTCAGGGGTGTAATAAGTTAATGTGGGTCCTTGTATAAGTAGATAAAAAACAGGAACATCCAACAGGTTAGGCAAATGGTTTTGAAGCACATCAAATTAATTACATATTTAGGTAAACGTGAACAATGAAGCCTCATTATTTCTTATTTTCAAGATTTTTCTAAAGGTTACTATAGCTAAAGACTTTTTAATAAAATTTGTATATTTTAATTATAACCTAGGATGCTCTGTGAGTATAGAAATTTATCCATAACAATCAATGTTAGGGTCTAGCGGCACTAGAGTGTTTTTATGAGGGCCTAGCATCACTAGAGGGCTTTTAACACGAGCCCTAGCAATGCTATAGTGGTTTAGTTCATGCTCTAGTGTCGCTATGCTGCTTTTTATAAGGCATAGCAACCCTGGGTTGCTTTCTAATTAGCCTAACAGTGTTGGTTGCTTTTTAAATAGACTCATATAGATAAGGTCCTCTATAAATAGCCAAACGGAGCTAGGGTATTTTATGAATAACCAAACTGAGCTAGGGTCCTTTATAAAGAACCAAACGGAGCTAGGCTCCTTTATAAAGAGCCAAACGGAGCTAGGGTCCTTTATAAAGAGCCAAACGGAGCTAGGTTCCTTTATAAAGAACCAAACGGAGCTAGGGTCCTTTATAAAGAACCAAATGGAGCTAGGGTCCTTTAAAAAGAACCAAACGGAGCTAGGGTCCTTTATAAAGAACCAAACGGAGCTAGGGTCCTTTATAAAGAACCAAACGGAGCTAGGGTACTTTATGAATAACCAAACTGAGCTAAGGTACTTTATAAAGAACCAAACGGAGCTAGGGTACTTTATAAAGAACTAAACGGAGCTAGGGTCCTTTATAAATAGCCAAACGGAGCTAGGGTCCTTTATAAATAGCCAAACGGAGCTAGGGTCCTTTATAAAGAACCAAACGGAGCTAGGCTCCTTTATAAAGAGCTAAACGGAGCTAGGGTCCTTTATAAAGAGTCTACCGGTTCTAGGGTCCTTTATAAAGAGCCTAACGGTTCTAGGGTGCTTTTTGAATAGCCTGACGGTGCTAGGGCCCTAACATCCCTACTGTAATTTTTACAAGCATAACGGTGCTAAAATGCTTTTTATGAAGCCTAACAACATAAGGATGCTTATTTTTTATGGAGCCTATTGAAACCAGGGTGCTTAGTTAATAGATAGATCAGCGCTGAGGTACTTAATAAATTATGAATAGATAAATAAAGCTATACATAGCTTTTTTTTTTATCAACGCGTCTTACTACCTGTTCAGAATATACGCATTTATGACAATTACTCTACTAGGATAGGGATGGTGAAGGAAGCATTTTAAATCTAATCTACAAGCATTTGCGGGTAAGTAGATTAGGAAGTCATTTAGGAAAAAACACCCTCAGTATACCCGACTGGTATTCTAACACCAATCAATCTACCCGTCTTCAGCAGGCCAGTTTAACACGTGAGTGACACCTTAGGTCATTCAGCCACTGAAGCGGACTCAGCTCGGTATTTTTTTTTTTTTGGCACCACGTCTTAATACCCGTTTGGATTATACACTTATGTACTAGTTAAGCTCATGGTTTTAGGGATAGGGAAAGTTATATTTAGAGTGTGAAACCATTTTGGAAAACCTACCCTCAGTACACCCAACTGAGATTCGAACTTCGATCTCCCAGTCATTGGCAGTCTAATCTACTGCTAGAATGACGCCTTAGACCAAGTGGCCACCGAATTGGGTTACTCTTGGATTATTTAACGTGAAGATTACTTCGCCATAATTGTTTCTTTGTTATTAATACTACAAATAACCAAACGTTTCGCACAGTGCGATCTGCATAAGAATTACTAAACATATGAAAACCAATACTTGCTCCCGGTAACTGAGGGATCTATCCTTCAAACCTCTCGAATTATCATTCATCAACAGCTAGGGCTTTAATTAGCTTAGTATTACATTACCGATCTAAACTAAACTAATTTTTTTTTTTAATTCTGACCTATTGTGACCTCTATTTTAATGTGAACAATTAACGCTTTTTGTTTTGGTAATAGCCTATGGCTTTTCTCTTATAAATATGATGGAATGGGATCAACTCATATTCGTGATGACAAATGAGGAGCTACTTTAACGAAAAAGTAGTGGCTCCAAACTATAAAATTAAGATTAACGGCTGGAGGGCTCAGGGTTCTTATAACATCAACCCCTTTATCCATGGATGTTGGAACTATCTTCGCCAACAAGCGGCGGCCACTCGGTCGGTATGGCAAGATTGTGGTTTGACGACACGGACCTTTAAAAATATATATAGCTCAGTGCTTTGTGCTGCCCTCTGAACAACAAACATTATTCACCTCCACATTCATCGCACTTTTTGGTGTGTGACCCTCACCTCGGGTAAGTGGTCACGCGCTCTTTAGAGAACGCGTGACCCACTTTAAGAACCCCTTCCTTAATCCAGCGACGTGGTTCTCTGTTGGGGTTGATGGGGAGAAGCTTTTAACCCTCGCGGAGATGTAGAATGCGCCTATGTGACCACTAGATGAATGGAGAAATGTTCTGACCACCCTTGCTCCAAGGGGTGGGGGCTGGGAATGGCCTGCTTCATTCCTCTCCTTTATTTCTATGCATCCCTCTCCTTTAGTTTTATCTGGTAGACTGATCGTTAGGATTCCACTCGATCAAACGGACACTAATAAGGAACTAAACTTGTCCAAATTTTGGAGCTATTATTGTAACTTCCACAAGTCCTCTATTGCCAGACGAACTGCCGCATTATCCCTCCGTGGCTGTACAAACTGCCGCCTTATCCCTCCGTGGCTGTACAAACTGCCGCATTATCCCTCCGTGGCTGTGCAAACTGCCGCATCATCCCTCCGTGGCTGTACGAACTGCCGCTTGATCCCTCCGTGGCTGTACGAACTGCCGCTTGACCCCTCCGTGGCTGTACGAACTGCCGCTTGACCCCTCCGTGGTTGTACGAACTGCCGCTTGACCCCTCCGTGGTTGGACGAACTGTCACAAGAGTCCTACGTGGCTGACCGAACTGTCGCAAACCCTGCAGGTGGTCGAACTGTACCAAGTACTAGTTTAGCTACTTAAGGTGGAAGTGTAGGGAGCGTGAGTAATGGGCTGTGTGCTGAGTGTTTTTTTTGCAGTTTTTATAACGAAACATTGTTTTGGTCAAAATAAATCAGATAGTTCGTTCTCCAGTTGAAACATGTTTAATTTTCTTCACATGGTGATCTCAACAGTAGTTCTTGAATATCTGTAAAGGAGGGTGTCCTGGAATTTAATGACAACTTTTCCCCTTCATTTAAAAAGCGTATCATCTAATGTGCTTATATGTTCATGACAGATACTCAACAACTGTTGAGATTACTATGCGTAGAAAACTAAACTATTTTTCTACTGGAGCAAATATTTGATTTATTTTGGAAAAAAAAAGTTTTACCATAAAAATGGTAAAACACAGTTTCTCGCGCGCCCCCTACACTCCTACCTCTATTTTGTGTACTGTTTATCTTAGTGTTGACTTAAAGGATTGAAATGTTTAGAAATTATTATTAAATAAGCTTACTTCTTTTTTTTTTAGAGGAAAACAATGCACACAATGTCTTAACGATGGTAATTGGAAGACAGTATATATTATTTTATATACAGTACACACTTGTATTATATATATACAGTACACACTTGTATTATATATATATATATATAATAAA
>CABEEJ010000508.1:207882-218093 GCA_901482245.1 Timema douglasi
CCCCCCCCCCCCACCGAAGTGCCCCTTGGTACTTCATAGGGGTAAACATCACTCCTTATAGACCCTTGAAGGTGACAAGTAACATCTGAAACACTCTCTCAAAGTGAAACAAAATAGAAAAGAAAATGACAAGTTTTATCAAATGGCCAGTATGCTTGACTGACTAGAGCACCGGCGTTCAAGCCTAGCCTGCTGCAGTGTGGATGTTCCAATGGGAAATGGGGTTTTCCTTCGTTTATTGGATGAGATTTATTGGCACCTGAAAAATCAATATGGTTTCGAGTTGCAAACGGAAAGATAATTTAAACACTACCAGCCCCTCAACTCCTTACCCCCTTTTATCTCCCTAGCAGAGCTAATATTCTACAACTGTATCGTCCAAGGAATCCTTATCTGTTAATTAAAAATAAATACTTGGTCTACTTTCATTAATTCACACACCAAGCCATATTATCTGAAGCTACCACGTTTATGTAGACCTTGTTTGTGACATTTTGTCAATGTTGGCTCAAATTATATTTCAGTGGCTTCTGTAGGACGCTAGTTCTCCAGCCCATGAATTTCAAAATAGTTTTTAACATACGTTAATAAACGGGCTTGGAATAATTATCTTTGACGTTAGCGATTAGAATTAAATTAATCAATAAGCGTTTGGAAGATAGTCTATATTAAGTTAATCTGTGTGATCCCCATTTTATCGGAGTTGAACAACATAATAGTTGAAACACAAACTTTGACTAATTTATAAGTTCTTACATCCATTAATGAGATTGCCAATGTTAGTCTACAATTGAGCAACTAAAGCCTGAAGAGTGTGGACGCTCCCTTTAAGAGGTTTCCGGTCTCGTAAACAACGGCTCCTTTAAGACCGCTGACGCAACAAGCAACGAAACCGCGTATTTGCAAAGTGAAATCGTAATTATCCCCAACAATGCTACCAACACGTTTCCAAGGCAACGATAGGGAACGGGTGGAGGAACTCTTGTAAGGTGTTCGCCGGACAATGAGTTAGACCACCTCTGCAGGTTCTAATGGCACGTGGTCGTACCCATCCCGGCTCCTTGGTTCGGATCTTGACCAGGTTAGCATACGGCCTGATCGCCCTGAATCTCCTCACGCACGTCAGTTTATAGCTCAGCGCTTGGATTAAATATTTAGTTAAATATATTGTGTTCTGCTGCCAGATAATTTCGCTTTCCTTACCAAAGATTAGACGGTTTGATTTAAACCAAAGATAACTTTAATTAAAGATCACAAATTAATATTTAGGATAAGTTTATTCCACTCTTTATTTCTGTTTGTAAAATACTGGGACTGATTATAGATAATAAGTTGAGTTGGAGTGACTAGTTCATCTCCAACTCTTTGACTACACGAGTTATTAACACACGTCCACTTTGTTTGCTGGTGTTATCCCGTGTGTTATTCCTATGGATGACATGAGGACACTTTACAACCCCACCCCCATCCCCTTGGGGATAAATCTTCCAAGGTCGCTTTCATTGTCACTTAAAAAATTGCAACTCGGTTCAGGAAGATTTTTACAATTAGTCCTTTTTTAAAAATTGTAAATACTAACAAACACATTATTTATTGTGCCCTTATTTAAGAAAGTAGGACCAAGTAACGTTTCAGTACGACCTTCACTAATACTCATAAATCCTGCTAAAGTTAAAGGGAAATGTATGTTATGCTTCAAGGTTTGGTTGGTGTGCCGTCTAAAGAACGTTTTCCGCACCATTTGTTTTAGTTGTGTATAGTTATTACGTGTTGGCGAATTAAAATTAGTTACATTATTAATAAACTGTTGGAAAAGAACGTACAAATTCTGGTAGGGAGCAAATTTTATAAAATAAACACTTTTTTTTTTCGGTCAACTTTGATAACATTTTGTAGGTATTAATAATCTATCAAAAGTGACACACGTTTGCTTACCCCATGACATGAAAGCTGGTTTAGTATTAAATTGATTTGGCAGTTAAATTACCTTTCCATCTAAATCGGACTGTACAGATCCCAGAGACCCCGAAATTTCCACCTGGGGCCTATATCTCTCCACTCTACTCCGCTAATCTAAGGTTTGTCCACAGCCCACCCCTCGCTTCTCCAAGGGCAGCTCATTATTTCAGTCCCTCATTATTTACAAGCCCTACTCGCAGACGCAAACAAAGGAACATAGTCAACACACTGTGTAGTAGATTTTGTTGCTGGTTTTTTTTTTTGTTTTTTTTGTTTTTTGTTTTCCTGGGGGTGTCAAAGCACGCAGTGACGTTTGTTGCGCGTTATCTGTGATGCGTGAACAAAGAGAGGGGAAAAAATAGTCGCTTAAATCAAACCTGTTCAAGAGATGTGATTGAGTAAACAACCAAGTCGCATTCATTTCAAATCTGGATTTTGTTTTGTATTTCATGGTGGCTACAGACAGGGGAAACCTGGAAGTCAGGGAATTTTTAATATTTAACTAAAAATTAGGAAAACTCAGGGAATTAAAAATTATGTCTAATATAGCCCATTAATTTCGCATCTAAACACTAAAACAAAAGTTAATAATACCTAAATAACATATTTTAATTTTTAAAATAACTGATAAACCCATTTATTCTTATTAGGTACAAACATTTTTTTTTTAAATATGTGATCAATAATAAATAAAACAAGTCATCATCCACCATTAAAACTGGAAAGAAGTAGTCAGGGAAAATTGAAAAATGTTATCTAGAAAACCTGTAAAAGTCTGGGAATTTTGTAAAATATGTTTTGTGGCCAACTGTATTTTGATATCCCTAATATCATTGTAAAAATATAAATTTTACCTTATGATGTCATTTTTTTTAAATCCCTTATACTGTCTAGTTTATTCAGGCACACTTCAAATAATACTAATTGGTGGATATCTTGTCAGCAGTGTGTTACATTGGTAAAGTCGCTTTCAGGTAGAAGAAAGTTTTTGGACAGTTACAGAATCTATTAAATAAATTAATATCTTTCGTACAAGTATTGTGATATGCAGCTGTTACTTTTGAAAGATGGTATCAATACTTGTAAAGTAATATTATCAGTGTTACACACAAAATAGTATGTTTGTTACTTCTAATCATTTCTTCCTACTAGAGTTCTACTCCCTCTATGGCGTTAGAAACTCGAAAGTTCATTGTCACCTTTCCCTATCTTGAACTAGTTTAATCCAGTCCACCTCATTACAATCTATCTTCCTTAGGCCTATTCTTATGTTATCCTCCCAACTGCGTCTATGTGTTCCCAATGGTCTCTTCCCATTGGGTTAGCCAGTCAGTAGTACCCTAGAAAATGTTTCTAGATTCTCTCATTCGCGCTGCATGTCTGCCCACTGTAATTTGAGAGATTTGATTATCCTAACAATATCTCGTGATGAGTAAAGGGTATGTAACTCATCATTATGTAACCTCCCCAACTTCTCAATAGGCCTCTTTTTTTTTGTCCAAATATCTTCTTAAGCACCTTGTTTTCGAACACCATACATTGGTTCTCGTCATGAAAGGTAAGAGACCACGTTTCACACCCATAGAGAACGACTGGTAATATTATTTTGTATATGTTACTGTGAATGTGCTGAATTCATTATTTTGTAAAATAGCCAATAAATGTATAGAATCACCAAAATTTATGGTTTATTTAGTAAATAATAAGATTTATCTAAATTTACTAAGATTTTATAACTTTCCCAATGTAGTTTGATGTGTGTGTGTATATATATATTTAGCACCGCGTCTTACTACCCGTTCGGGTTATACGCTTTAAGTACTAATTACTCTAATGGATTAGGAATTGGGAAGGTTGAATTAGTGGAAGTGAACCCGCATTTGCGTGGAGGGAGAGTGGAAAACCATTTAGGAAAAACCACCCCCAGTTCACCCAACCGAGATTCGAACCTCGATCTCCCCGTCCTCAGCAGTCGGGCTCAACACGACAAGCGCGTTAGCCAATTACGCCACCGAGGTGGGTTAGTTTGATGAAAGTATAGAACATGGACTGTATTATCTACATTTACCGGTGATTTTATAAAATATATAGTGCATGTGGGATAAAAATATAGAACATACCTCCAAACTAGCCTAAATTAACCTAGTCTAACCTAAGCTAAAATAAATTAGTCTAAGCTTGTCTAAGCTAACCTAGCTTGGCTAAACTAACCTAACCAAACCTAATCTTGACGTGAATTATTAACATTCACTGTATGGTAATTCTGTAAACTCACCGGTGATTTTGTATAATGTTCGGCTAGTATATGAAAGAGTAAATACATTTTTTACATTCTTCAATTGAACCAGTGGCTTTGTAGAATCACCGGTGACTGTACTTACTCATCACATTCACACACAGCAGCATATACGTTCCTTGACCGCGAGTGAGAGGCTGACAACTTACTGACAGAGTAATAACATGCATTTCTACTATAATACGTCGGTGACCTGGCGGTCTAGGGGTAAGGTGTCGGACCTCTATTCTGGCGGCCGGGGTTCAATCCTCGGTCCCGGCACAGATTTATCTGATTACCAAACCCTTCCTTCACCTCTGACAAGACATCTTGTGAATGTGGGGAATGCCAGGCCTCCACCGTGGTTCGGATTCCACGTTAAACTGTAGGTCCTCCATTTCATCTCACAATCACCCTACCATTACACATTAGCGTAAGTGCGTATAACCCGAATGGGTAGTAAGACGCGGTGCTAATAATAATAATACTATAATACAATAGGGCCTATAAGATAAACATGTTGGGAACATCTCTATCGTGATTAGGGTGGTATGTATGACACATAAACATGTCGATCTAAGCATATGATCCTCAATAGCTACACTTATATCGAGGAGAAAGGGATCCTATACACATAAAAGGATCTGATTTAAGCTTATTTCACTATCATTTTCTCTTTACAATCCACCCAAATTACAATAAGAATATTTATTCTGTAAAACTTGTGTAAGCTGCAAACCAAAGAACTTGTTACCTATATTTTGATGTAAATTTTGCAATTTTAATACGTATGTGGTTACTACATTGCCTTTCATATTTATTTTTCTTTCTAGATTGTAGATTACACCGATTTTACTTGTTTTATTGTATTGTTTATAATCTCAATATAATCTAGCTGTTTGACCCGTACGGTAACGAAGCACCAAAAGTATATCAAATTAGAACGTTAAACATTCATCCACCTGTTTCGGTGGCCTCATTTCCTATGACTCAAAAGCGTCACTCTCGTGTTAGAATATACTGGCAATGACAGGAATATTGGGGTTCAAATCCCGGTGGGATGTATTGAGGTTTATTTCCTAGGTGGTTTTCCACTTTACCTCCACGCAAATGCAGGTACACTTCATCTAAACTCCTCAACCGTCTTCATTTCTAGCTTATTAGCGTAGTTAATACATATGTGTAGCCTATAGCCTGTAGATTTAGTAAGAAGTGGTGCAAAAGAAAAATCCCAGATGGCTGCCCATTTTTTGATGGTTCCTCATTGTACAATCCTGAAATAGCTATGGCAATCACAAGCCAATCATGGGCATTAGTAAATTTATATATATATATATATATTTTTTTTTGTGTTCTGTCTTTGCTTAACATGCAACCCTTATTTTTCCAGAGGTGTAAACGGGATTTCCCCTTTACCGACCCTAGTTTTATTGGTACCTGAAAATTAGAATCGGTGACGTGTCATTTAGTTGATAAACAAGTTTAGTTTTTCTAACGAGGTTGTAGAAAATTACTTTTCAATGTAAATGTGAGGGCAAAAACAATTTTCATTAAATGTGTTGTTGCTGTGTACTGGCCCCGTTGGGATGTACGTAATGTATACAACACGCCAATATTGACACATCTGAGCCACATGGTACACTGGGTTGAACAGAAAAATCAACTCTTTTTTTTAATGCTTACGTGTAACACAAATGCTGCTGTTTTTATGCATCACGCCTTGCTAAACGTCCAAGCTATGAGCATATTTACACTTTTGTGGCAGGGAGAAGAAAGGTAGATTTGATTTTTTTTATGCACCCGTATTGGTGTGGGGAGAAGATTTAAAAAAAGTTAAAATCATGTGTGGAAAATTGTCTTGAGAAATTCAGCCAGGATTCTAGCCCTGACCTTCCCATCCATGGTGACCCACGTGCGTTGCGTGTCTAACGCCTCAAGACTGCTCGGCCACAACTGCGGGTCTCATATCCTGGATTGAGCTTGGTTATTTAAAAAACTAAGGGGTCACTATCTTAACGCGAGTTTATATAAGCAACGAATCACCCGCTTCGGTGGACGCATGGTCTAAGGCGCTACTCTCGCCATAAACTAGACTGCCGATGACGGGGAGACCAAGGTTCTAATCTCGGTCGGGTGTATTGAGAGTTTTTTCCTCAATGGTTTTAAACTCTCCCTCCGCGAAAATGCGGGTACACTTCCTATAAATATAGCCCCTATAGCATCCTTAAACATATTAGCGTAATTAGTACATAAATGTGTAAACTGTACAGGTAGTAAGATGCGGTGTTAAAAAAAGTAGTGATTCGTAAAACTACACTTTAGGATCCGTATGAAAGAACGCCGCTGAGTGGAAGCTTAGTGTGAGTGGCCTCTAGTGACGTTGGTTTGCTTTGGTCATCACAGCCTAGAACAAGGATGGCAAATCTATGGCACGTGGATGGGTACGTGGGTGGCACGCTGATATAGAAAAAAATAAACATAAAATAAATCTTTTGTCAACGTCGTATAATTTTGTTGAAGTCAATCACTATTCGACAGCTCTGAATGTCTTACGTTTAATGTTTTTATTGAGTTATTCATAACATTTCATAATATGCCTGGTTAGCAAATTTTTTATATTCAAATACTTATTTAAAAACGGAGAGGTAGAATACTAATTAGTTAAAAATTAAGATAGATTCTAAGTGGCGCACCAATCAAAAAATTATCGCCATTCCTGGTCTAGAAGGTCTACCGTGAGTGTGTTCGGACCACACTAACGTGCCACTAAGCATCCATTCCATTTAGTGGCACTCTTGCATACCACCCTAGAATTTGACACCCGATCCTACACACTCAACTCCGAAGCCAGAAAATATGGATTCTGAATAATCAAACGGACTTCTATGCATCACTTTAAATCAAGTATATGCTTTAGCTGGAGTCGAATAAAGGTATTTACTTGCGCTTTCGTCCTCAAAATGTCCTATGTTAAATCTCTCCAGCACAGCACCTCTGTGTTAGACGTCTGTAAAGCGCGTGTTTGTACCCTTCAATAGTCCCCCCTCCCTCCCTCAAAGCTGAGGTATATTCTATCTCCCCATCACCCCCCGCCCCCCGTTCATATTGAAGCTGGGCAGGCAGGCGAACCTGGTTCCTGGCAGAATGTCGATATAAATGACATCCACAGACCCGGATGGAGGAGGGGAAGCCAGCATGTATCTCCCCCTCTATTCCCTACCCCACTCCTGCCAGGCGTCGTCTGCATGTCAATGAAGGGGGATGGTGAGCAGTCTACGCACACACTGCCCGCTTAGGCTATCCGTAGCTTGCACTAATCTAAAAATAATAATAATAATTATTATTATTATTATTAGCACCACATCTTATTACCCGTTCGGGTTATACGCACTTACGCTAATGTGTAATGGTAGGGTGATTGTGAGATGAAATGGAGGACCTACAGTTAGACCTACAGTTTAACGTGGAATCCGAACCACGGTGGAGGCCTGGCATTCCCCACATTCACAAGATGTCTTGTCAGAGGTGAAATAATGGTTTGGTAATTAGATAAATCTGTGCCGGGACCGAGGATTGAACCCCGGCCGCCTGCACAGAAGTCCGACACCTTACCCCTAGACCGCCAGGTCACCTAATCTAAAAACATAGTGCGAGAAGGTAAAATCTCAAGAAAACAAACGTATACACCTAACAATAGAGTAAAAAATCGCATCAATAATCCAAAAGAATGAAGCAAGCCTGAGCACACAATAAAGGATTCAAAATGAGTCTCTAACTTTCACTTTCGGCTCAGAGTCTAGCACGCCAGTCGAACTCCTGGCAGTGAGAAATCTCTGCTACACCTAATTTCATAGCTGAGGGAACTGCAGATTTTATGTAGAAAAGATTTATCTTTGCTCTCTCTCTGTTACCGGTTGTCAAACCTTTTAGCTTTCAGTTGTTGGGAAATGTGGGGGAGGGGAGGATTACTTGGAAATCCCTCATTATAAACAATGCGGCATGGGGAGGTTGGGGGATTCAATTGACAGACAAAAACATTTCCTATCGGTGTACAGCCTTTTCTAGAAACATTAACTATTTCCACAATCGTACTATTTTCCAGATTGAAGTTTGATAACATTTTATATTCGCCACGTAATTATGCTTATAACTATTTTATGTATAAAGTTTTTTCCTCACAATTAATATACAAACAAATATATTACAACATGCATTTTATACTAAATGCTATAAATTACATGCTTACTTGTTCTTAATCAGAAAATTAGGAAAGTCACTATCAATATCAATCAAAGCTTTAATTTTCTTTAAAGTATGTAATGCTTTGTTACGGTAAAGTGAGTGTACCTTTCTGCGAAATGCTGCTTAAGTAAAAGTGTCATATTTATCCAAACGCTTCATTTGAGTGCAGTTATTTCCTTTTTTGGATTGGTCTCAGTGAATTTATTAGTTTTGAATTCTTGTTCAATAGAGATTACTAACTCAGGCACACCTGTAGCTTCTGCAGTCTGCATTGCCACTTGATTTACTGAAAAATTTCCGTCTTAACGAAAATGGGTGTAGACTCTTAACACCATTGCACTTTCTCTACTACTTAATATTTTCCTCTTGGAATGTAATTGTTTGTAACAAAGTGAAGATTCCATAAATGGTGTATTTTAAATGCTAAAAATACACTATTATTCAAATAAATATATTAATATGCACATACAACTATAGTTCCACAACCTTACGGCAAAAATACAGAACACACAACCAACACATACAGATACACACAAAATCTTAACGTGAACAATAACAAATATTTTTCTACACACAGTACTAATAAAGTATGAGTGTTTATTTAGTCAATGTTTTTGAGCTAGCTATTAGAAACACGAGACTCAGACTACAGTAACTTTACGTCTGTGATGGAGGAAGAAGCATCAATTACTCGCAACAACGACAGCCCAGCATGGCCAAATTTAATATACATTCGAAGGAAGACTGATCACGGAAATCAAAAGAATGACAACGCTGTTGCTCAGAAGTAAGCATGCAGTTCCCTCAGCAATGAAATTAGGTGTAATTCCTGTGTCTGTTCTCAATTTTATATGAGAAGGTCTTGTGGGATGGAGGAGAGGAATTTAAAAAAAAACATGATAGCATGATTTATCAGAAGCTAGCGCAGTTATATGTGTTTCTCTTTCGGCTTCGAAATAAGTATTTGATTAGACACGAGACAGATCTAACCTCAGACATGATCATGTTCGTTGAGATGCCCCATTTAAACATTTAGTTTTGAATCTCAGTGTAATGACAAAGGAAGTAGGGGAAGACTACATTCTAGGTGCCACCTGAAAAAACCCAGAAAAAATAAGTTGTTTTTGTGTGCTGTGTCCTACTATTTACACGGGCTAACGAAATATTTACGCTATTGAGGTAGAAATTAGGATGGTATAATTTAGAGGAAAGGTACCCGCATTTGTACGTAAGGACAGTGATAAAGCCTTTAGGATAAACCCCTTTAGTGCACTCAACCGGGATTAAAAACCTCATTTATGTCGTCAGCAAACTTTAGAGCATCCCGCGCTTAGAAGCAAGCAGTTGCCAGATCTTACCCACTTCAGACATAATGATAATTTGTACATTTTTAGTACTTTTTTATGACACTTCCGATAATAAAGGTTACTTTTATGGAATAACAAAAGTTGTCAAAATATATTTTATTTTATTTTTATCTAAACTGTTCAAGTAATTATACGAATAATTCCTTCATTGACAATATTTTTCCCTTTGGCCGTAGAAAATTAGCAAAAATATTTAAAGCATAATTGACTTAACATTCGCGTACAATGGATTAAGGTTATTTAGGAAAACCTTGTCACTTTCCAAGTAGATCTTGAAACCACCCATGATTTGGGTTTTTGAACTACCCTCTAGAATATTGGTTCTCAACCTTTTTCAGCTGACGCCCTCCTCGGTAGATAGTAAAATC
>CABEEJ010000508.1:223819-267490 GCA_901482245.1 Timema douglasi
CATAATTATATCAGGACTATTGAACTTCGCCCAGAAAATTATCTGAGTTTTCAAAGTCTCCTGAATAAATTGAACAATACATTCACACTGCGATATTTCTTAAAGGAACTGAAGTTCTGAAGCTTCATAACCTCTAAAACATTAGTCACCTAACCTAGAATGTTCTGCTAGGGCCTTGTTTAAAAACATACATTTATTTTTTCTTAAAGAAATGTTGGATATGTTTCTAGCACTTTACAGTACTTTGATCTCAGAACGGCAATATTTTTTGTGAAACATTGCTAGAGAATAGCTAATTCCGTATTTTCATGATTTTTTGCTAACATTATCATATTTAAATTTGAGTATTTTAATCCAAAGAACTATATTGATAACTATCGCCTCTAGTTAGGAATGAGCCAGATCTTGCGTCTGCAAAGCGTCTAAGCGCTCCGATTAGTGGCGGCTGGGTGTTCTTGCACCTGGCACGAGTCCCATTGGCGTACAGTAGTGATTACTACTGCCGGCACTGACCCGAGAGGTTGGGAATCAATTTAGTTCGAATCCTGTCCGGGGAACTTAGGTTATTCTTCCTATTTATATTTTCCCTACGGTTCCCTGACCAGGCCTTTAAAAGGAAACAACTTTACACTTCTTATTGAATTAACATCGATTCAATCTTTTTATGTTAAGTAGTTAATGACCCTTGTATTAAAATGTGAAGATAAAAAACAACAAAGAGTAAATTTAAAACAATAGTTCAGTGGAACCAGATTAAACTCTGCGACTGCTTGCGCAACTCGTTAAGTGGAGTATTCCAGATATTAGACCCAATTAGAAATTTCGCACGGTATTTATAATTGTTTCGTCTGCCTGAAACACGTGCTGTTAATTGCTATTCGACTGTCAATAATTGAATGTTCGTCGGACCTGTTAATTAGCAAGCTATTGTGAAAATGGACGTTTTTCAATTCCAGTACGTGACGTATTCTAGTTGGCCCCAAGTTGGAATCGATTCTTACACAATTTCCCATTTATCTAATGACTACCTTAAATAAAACCAAAGGGAGTGCTGCCTCAATTTTATTAAATTTCACTGTGGTTACTAAACGTGAACTTTCAGAACCTATTGAGTATAATAACACAGAGCTTAAAACTAATATAACTCAAGAACATACGAGTGGGGTCGAGTTCCTTGACTATAACTAGTTAATCAATCCCCTGTGCGAAAAACCTTCCTTAATTCCATGGTCAAGTTCCTCTATTGTGCAGGATGGTGGGAGTAGATTTCCTCCACTGGGGGATAAACTTCCTCTACTGGGGGAAGGTAGAGTTCCTCCAATAGTGGGGTTAGATTTTCTCTACTAAGGTGGTCAAGTTCCTTCACTAGGGAGAGATAGACTTCCTCTACTGAGGGAGTCAAGTTCCTCCACTGGAGGATAGATCATCTCCACTGGGAGAGGGGTGTCAAGTTCCCCCACTAGGGGGGATAGATCATCTCCACTGGGGGAGGGGTGTCAAGTTCCTCCACGATAATTCAAGTAAGGCATTATGAGAAGTCCAATTTCAATAGGCTAGTGTCAAACTAACTTTTAATCTTCCCATAATTTATTAATTATAATTATGGCTCTTATCCAACCTTTCATGCGCTAGGGGTATTACATGGTAGAATACTAAGAAGAGTTGCAAATATTAAAAAATACCACATTATTTATTGAGTGGTTTAATTTTTTAAATTGTTTAATCAAAATGAAGGCGAAAGTTCTGACTTGTTTATTATCTTATTAGCACCGCGTCTTACTACCTATTCGGGTTATACTCACTTACGCTAATGTTACTATTAGCACCACGTCTTACTACCCGTCCGGGTTATACGCACTTACGCTAATGTGTAATGGTAGGGTGACCGTGAGATGAAATGAAGTACCTAGAGTTTAACGTGGAATCCGAACCACGGTGGAGGCCTGGCATTCCCCACATTCACAAGATGTCTTGTCAGAGAGGAAGGAAGGGTTTGGTAATCAGATAAATCTGTGCCGGGACCGAGGTTTGAAACCCGGCCGCCAGCACAGAAGTCTGATACCTTACTCCTAGACCACCAGGTCACCAATTGTTTTTAAAAAAAAGTGTGATAACTTAGATAAAACCCTATAAAACAATCCCACATTGTCTTAAAATATATTGTTATGACCCTATAAAACATGACTATTTGATAAAGGAAAGATAGATCTAGGTTTATAACTTGTCAATTAAGTCTCAGAACTATACATGTTCGCGTATAAGCCATCATTGAATTTTTTATAAAAACTTTAAACTTAAAATTTAAGCTTTATAGCTTGTCAGAAACCTGCTGATAATTTTACGCCTACATTTTATTGAAAACTATATTTAGAAAATATCAAACAACTTCTTAAATAATGTGGGATTTCTAAAACGGCTGTAACGCTACCGTGTAGCAGCCACAATGAATACTTGGTTCATGATAGAAGACCCATTCATAAAATAGTGTTAAAAATAATTATTATGATAAAAAAAACTAGCTTTAAAACCTTCCATAAATTCTACAAATGATTATGGCCCTCAACCAACCTAACCTTTTATGCGTTAATGAATTTTGTTCTCCATTTAATTTTATATTTCCCATGCGAAGCTCCACGTGCCCCCATGGACTGTCATGCATTCACCACCCTAGTCCACATAAAAGTGGAGGAACTAGGCTATTACTCTCTTGTCTGATTAAATAATTCCTTCCTGAGGTGTTGTGGAGAAACTCGACCATTGTTATTAGACTACTTATCTCCGTGGAGGAACTCTACCAATGCTATTCGACTGCTTATCTCCGTGGAGGAACTCGACCATTGCTATTCGACTACTTATCTCCGTGGAGGAACTCTACCAATGCTATTCGACTATTTATCTCCGTGGAGGAACTCTACCAATGCTATTCGACTATTTATCTCCGTGGAGGAACTCGACCATTGCTATTCGACTACTTATCTCCGTGGAGGAACTCTACCAATGCTATTTGACTATTTACTCCGTGGAGGAACTCGACCATTGTTATTCAACTACTTATCTCCTTGGAAGAGCTCGACCATTGTTATTCGACTACTTATCTCCTTGGAAGAGCTCGACCATTGTTATTCGACTACTTATCTCCTTGGAAGAGCTCGACGACCCCGGAAAATACAACACCAAATATCTCAGGCGTCAATTCATCACACTGCAATCTCCCTAATGACATTTTTTTTAAAGAACTGCATAGCAATCCCCTGGAAAGGGGTTGGAAAACCCATGGTAGCTCTTCTTACAGTACTAGTATAGCGTATCAGGAACCCCTCACCTCAGATCCTTGAAGTATTCGAACTTAACCGCTAATTCCGACAGTACAGTCTCTTGCAATATTAACGTTTTAGACCACGTAGTCACCAGTGTGAAAGAGAAAAATAATGAACTCTTATTTTTTCCCGTGCTGTGCGCCCATCTGGGCTATTTTCATATTCACACCTAAGTGCAAGAATGTTTTAGGTAAAATTTAGCATCTATTTAATGAGCGTGGAGAATTCTTTATAACAAAGACCCACTAAATCCGAACTGAATTAAAACCCTGACCTACCCATCAATGGCACACCAGACTAGACTAAACTGACTCTCTTATACGCGTACTCACCGATGTGAGTATCGTGAGCTTAAATCCAGAAACGAGGAAAATGTTTTATATCTGTGTGGAGAAAGAGTGGAAAACCCTTTAGTAAATTATTATTATTATTATTATTATTAGCACCGCGTCTTACTACCCGTTCGGGTTGTACGCACTTACGCTAATGTGTAATGGTAGGGTGATTGTGAGATGAAATGGAGGACCTACAGTTTAACGTGGAATACGAACCACGGTGGAGGCCTGGCATTCCTCACATTCACAAGATGTCTTGTCAGAGGTGAAGGAAGGGTTTGGTAATCAGATAAATTTATGCCGGGACCGAGGATTGAACCCCGGCCGCCAGCATAGAAGTCTGACACCTTACCCCTAGACCGCCAGGTCACCCCTTTAGTAAAAATAATGCATCACACCCGACCGGGATTCCAGCTCTAACCTCCCCGTCAACGTCAAATGCCTTGATCTACTTTCTCTCCGATGCGAGTATAGTGAACTTGAATCCCAATCAAAGATGTATTTGACCTAATTTGTTTCCAAACTATGTTTCTCGCTCTCTTGCACAGGCCTGGTCGCTGTGCCATTATTAGCCCACAGTTTTCAGGGAAAGCACTGAATGATGTAGGCCCTACAGGAACAGAGTAAATATTGAACAAGACAAGGACGCCGCCAGCAACGACGCCTGTGTTGACATTTCCTCTTGGGTGACAATTATGATCCCTTTAACCTCAGTCGCTCTCCCCCTCATATCTCGTCCTCTGCCTATATAGATTCTTCCAGTGCTACCAAACATTCTTGGGGAAATGTATAATCTAGTCATTATTTTGAAGCATGTCTTGTTTTATTCACCCGGAGTTGTTTCATAAAGGAATTCATTAGTGAAGATAATCACTTAGGAACCTTATGTTTGAGCCTATTATTCTGAAAGGCTAAGATTTTACGTGCATAGAGAAGGAAGGAGAAGAAAATTGGTCAATAAAAAAATAATATTTGAGTGGGTATTATTTGAGCAGTATTTTAGTATATTTAGGTGGCACAGCTACTTAATTTTTAGGTGATTCTTTACAGTGTTTAGTTTGTTACAGTGTTTTTAGTATACTATACATTATAGTAATTCAAATTCACTATATTAAGAATCCGAATCTTAGTTTTACTTACAAAACTTGAATCTTAGAAAATATTGTTTACATTAGAGGTTTCCTATACTATATTAACTTTCAAATTACTTTAAAAAGTTGATATAATTTCTAAATGCATTTTTTGTTTTAATGTATTCATTTTAACATTAATGCATTCAATTAAATGGTCAATTAATTGTTTGTAGTCTGGTTGGTAAGTATATCCTTGTTTAGACCACCAATAAGCAGTGCAAGATCTCCAAAACTTAATTTTACTCAAATTTTGAACATTTGATATATTCTAAGTTTTCAAATATCTTTTAACGATTTAAAAAAAAATGAAAAATTTACATATTATCAAATCTCGACTATATATAAGGGTTTGAAGAACTCGAGAGTCCCATTTGTTTTTAAAATAATTGAATGATGTCAATTTGATGATTTTATGACAATATCATCTTCGTTGGGTAGAATAATGCGGACAATTACTTTTAGATGCATACTAAGTGTCATAACAAATTTTTTTTTTAAACAATATGAAATTAATAGTTTTTCAACATTTTTTATTTGATTCGATGTTTATTTATTTGAGATATTTAACTTACGTTATAAGCCGACTGATTATATCAGTACACGAGAATATATATGAGTGAGAGCCAAAGTGCCTTTATATTTAGCCGGAAAAGGTATTTTCACAAACCTTCAAGGGTTCTTTTCCACGCCATAGTTGGCATGGGACCGACGGCTTTACTTCCCTTCCAAAGGAAGTTGTGATACGGATTTTTATCGCCCATCAAAAATCCGTCATCCCTGGCTGGGCTTAAGCCCATGATCATTGGGCCCTGAGGAGAGATCATTACTCCAAGACCACAGAGGTCAACAGTTAATGTTAAATTAGCTTCTTTTATAGAAATAGTGAACATTGTTTCACTTAAAAATTTACATAATAAATAAAGAGTGTGAGGGAAACTTATTTTTCTGCTTAATTTTTCAATAAAACATAGAATAACAAATTGAGGTGGCAGTTAAGGTCCTTTCACACCCACTCCGACATAATTCACTACTTATCTTATGGCATTAGGAACTCAAGTTAACTGACCCACTTAAAATATGCACCACCTATACTTATCTTGGGCTAGTTATATCCAATCCACCTTGTTACACCCTCTCCCTATCTTGAGCTAGTTCTATCCACTCCACCTCATTACACCTTATCCCTATCTTGAGCTAGTTTTATCTAGTCCAACCTCATTACACCCTATCCCTATCTTGAGCTAGTTTTATCTAGTCCACCTCATTACACCCTCTACCTATCTCAAGCTAGTTATATACAGTCCACCTCATTACACCTTATCTCTTTCAGGTACATCCTAATGTTATCCTCCCATCTACGTCTAGGTCTTCCCAATGATCCCTTATAATTGAATTTGCCAGTCAGTGCCCTGAATACGTCTCTAGGTTCTCCCATCCACAATATTAGCATGTGTATGTATAGCCTACTTTATTTTAGTACAATATAATATAGATTTATTCCTTAAAAAAAGATGATCCTAGCGCTCGCCCATAATGTAATGCTACCACTATTTCATTGTTCCCACGACAGAGGTGTATTATCAGAATACTCACCTCGAAGCTCTAAGCAACCAGTGTAGGAACTTGTTTGTGTGTGTTTTGGACAGTAGAACTAGAGGGTTTGGGGCCAGAACCGGTCAAACCCCACATTTAGCGACAATCAGCTTGAGCATAGTCCTATAGAGAAAATATTGGTAAGTAATTTGGTGTAAACATCGGTTGTGTATTTACAACATAACAGAACATAATATTACGAGACAAATATTTGACCGTTAATATTACTAAGAGCAGAAGCCAGTGGTTTTTGTTCACATAATTATCTTTATTTGCCCCTAATTCTAGTAGGGAAATATAATTTTTGCGGAAGAAAACCATTAGGCCTATTTTGTAATAACATCTTACAACTTCATTCTACTACTTTGCATTTTATGGTTGAATAAATATCCCTTTAACATTATATATTTCTTAATTGGTGTGTTGAAACCAATAAATCTTTACATTATCATTCTTTGTACAACATAACCATGGTAGCAGAATTTAAAACCATAATTATTTAATGTTCTACTTTTTTTTTCACTACGTCTTACTACCCATTCAGGTTATACGGCTATGCTCTAACTACTCTAATGCGTTAGGGATAAGGAAGGTTGAATCAAGAGGAAGTGTACCTGCATTCCCGAGGAAGGGAAGTGGAAACTCATGTAGGAAAAAAACCTTTTCAGTACACCAAACCGAGATCGAATCTCGTCGTAGGCAATCTAGTCTATTGCGAGATAGACGCCTTAGGCTTGGACCATGCGGCCACCGAAGTGGATAGTACTAATCTTAAAAATTATAAATATGTAATAAAATATTTACCAAAATGTATTTTGATCATGTGTATATTTTAAACGAAAATGTGGGCTATTTTCAGATACTTTATAAATTTCATATTTTATAAAATAAACAATCGAGTCATCAATTAAAACATAGTTAAATTGATAAAAAAAATTAAACTTAATTTTTTCTTGAAACATTTAGTGTTTTGCTAATGGTCGGTTCTTGCATTTAACTTGTCATTATTGTCCGTAGAAACTACATTGTGTTGCGCTACCTAAGCTCTAATACATTGATCCGTAACCTAGGATACCCGCGGGTTATCCACGACAATAAGAGGGGGTGGGAATTAGAAGATTGCCAACATCAGCGTAAATACCAGCCTGTAAAATTCCCCACCCTAAAACCCTATTTAACCCACCAAGATTAAATTACCTTACTAATTATGTGGAAAATCTTTACCCATCTAAAAGAGATAAAATCCTTTAGATATCGACTCTTCTTAACTAGATTTTTTGTTTGATATATTTTACTCATTATAGTACTTACACCCTGGTATCGGATCACTAGCAAAAGGAACGACCATGGGGTTACAGCTTATTTATTTTAATAATTAAAATTTTTTACACACACACCTTGATTAAAAGTTACTGCTGCTTTGTTTGGAATTGAGCTGGACACACAATTGTAAACAATTTGTGGCAAAGTTATTAATATTTTTAAAGTTATTTAATAAGTTTAAAGATTCCTTCTTTCACTTTAGTGACACACCTCCCACCCTCGTATAGTTATTAATATAATCTAGGTAAAAGTATTCAATCTGTAAAGGAATTTAGGGTGTTTTGATTTAACTTTTTTTTTCCAACGACTTTCCAAAATAAATATCGTTTGACAATAGCTTGGTGCTCTAATCCAAAGTGTAAATATGAATAAAGTTGTTTTATAGAAAGTGCAACAGCGTTAGCTAGGATAGAAGATTGAATTAAACACCGCGATAAATTAAATTTGGAAATGGTTCTCCAGTGCACACGGCCAGGATTTGATTCATCTTTTTGTCTACAATTATTCACTCTATCGTTATTCTGACACCTTAGACCACGTGACCATGTGTGAGGTTAGGATAACTTAAACGGGCAATAAACTCTTTTTACTGACTTTAGGATGAAACCAGGTCACACTACGAGTGGTCCTAACCTGTGGTCTGCGTTAAAAAAAAATTCTTTTTTTTTTTAGGAGTTTTACTACCCATTCAGGTTATGCACATATGTAGACTACCAAATACGCTAATGAGTTAGATATTAGGAAGGTTGAATTCAGAGGAAGTGTATCCAAATTTGTGTGAGAAAGGCGGAAACCATTTATGAAAATAACTCTCAGTAGGCCCTACCCCCGACCGGTATTGAACCACGATCTCCCCGTCATTGAAAGTCTAGTCTTATATTGAAATAGTGACGCCTTAGACCATGCGGCCATTGATTAGGATGACAAATATATTAAACATCATCAGGGTGCGTAGACTGAGGTGGGATGGTCATGTGTGGCGTGACGGGCATGTACACAACATTCTAGTAGGAAGACCTAGAGAAACAAAAACCCATTGTTAGACTAAGACGTCAATGGAAGGATTATATGAAAATAAATTTGAAATAGGTTGGGAATCAGGTCAGGGATTGAATGGCGGAGTCTCGGTAAAGAATTGAAATGCGAGTTTATGTTCTGGTGGCCATGGGCTTTTGAGGTCCTCAAGACCAGAATTAGTAACAACTATAATTACTCTTATTTTTGCCAAGAGTATATTTTGTTTTTATGCGTATAGCCTGAACGGATAGAAAAACGTGATGCTAGAATATATTTTTAAATAATAAATAGCCTACCTCAAAGTTTTCTTGGTTTCACTCATATATCCCCCTCTCCTTTCGTCCCTAGGTTTGACCCAAACTAGGCCGAATATAATGAAAAATCTAGGCTTATTCTCCATTCTCTTTACCATGCCAATCTATCATTCGAGACGATTAATTAATTTGTGCCGGTCCGTTGATTAAAAAAGGTTGAACAAAACTGCCCTGTAGCATTAGACGCAGATCACAAGCCTGACTTTTTATTCCCGTTTTTATCGTTGAGACATCATGGTAAACGGTAGTTACTTTTTTTCCTGGCCCAAGTGTCACGGATTTACGGTATAGGCTTAAGCGGGAAAATACTGTCACGTTTTGCTAGCCTCGTTATATTTTTAAGGGGATCGTGTCCGGGAAATAGCATGCAATATTCTGTAAAGTAGAGCTGGGTATGTATACCAAACGTTGGTTATGCTTTCTGAAGGTTCATAAAAAACGTAATATTAATATTCTTAGAGCTCGATTACTAGAGAACCCATAAAACTGGAAATGTTTACATCCTTGCAAAGAGCTCAAAATCATTTATTGCTAAGGGTTCATTCTTCCCGGTGATGATTTTTTTTTTTCGCCATAGCAAGGAGTCACAACCTTATATAGGATTTTTTTATAGATAACTTTATCTCACTTTGTTGCTTTAGGATATATACGTTGAAGAAAAAATCTCGGTTTTTAAGGAATAATCTATAAAATGGTTTGCTAACTAAATCAATTTTTCTTAGAATAAAATTATTAAATATTCTAGAACTCCTTTAACATACATTAATACATGCACACTCTTTACAGCTTAACTAATTAACTAACGCTTAGCTCGGGTGGTTCAAGATATTGACTGGGAAACCAAATGTGAAGAGATCATTGGTAAGATCTAGAGGCAGATGGGAGGGAACCATAAGAATAGATCTGAAAGAGATAGGGTGTAATGAGGTGGACTGGATATAACTAGCTCAAGATAAGGATAAGATGTAATGAGGTGAACTGAATATAACTAGCTCAAGATAAGGGTAGCGTGTAATGAGGTGGACTGGATAGAACTAGCTCAAGATATGGTGTAATGAGGTGGACTAGATAGAACTAGCTCGAGATAGGGGTAGGTAGTGTACTTTTGTAGGCCTTAAGTATGGAATGAACTTTAGAGTTCCTGGCGCTATAGATTAATTAAGGTTGGGTGTTTAGTACTAGTTTAAGCTACGCAACACTATTTACATAATATTTAGAATGAATTTAAATATGAGTTGAAAACTGACAACTAGACGAATGAGTCTAGCTGAGCCAAACCAACTAGAGATAATGCGATTTATGGGCCCCAGTGTAATTTGTTAACATATATTGTATGCTAATTTGGATGTTTTTTGCTGATGTGTTTAGAAAGTAGATATTACATACAATATAAGAACATATATATTGACGCTTGGATTTGTAATCACATTAGATGACTGATAGCCATCTAAATATATAAGCAACATGTTTTAATGATTACATTAGGTTGTATTGATAACTTAACATTGAAAAAAATGTATTTAAAAAATCTACATCAACATTCCATATTCGCTGTCAAGTGAAGAAAACAGGAAATTATACTACAACGCTCATGTTCGAACGTAATCGTGTATCTAATATCCCTGTCTGTGAGTTGACCTCTTATTATTATGATCGTACCTCAGAAACTATAGAGGTGTGTTGTGTCTGCAAAGCCTAGTACGCACTTGGAAATATTGTTTGCAAACAGTTAATAATAAAAACCTTGCTTTGCTTCCAGAATTCAATGATAAAAACGTGCTTTCCTGTCCATTTCTTTTTTCTATTTAAATTAGTCCTCTGCTTTCTACCAAAGCAGATACAGGGGTAGGAGCAGCTATTTCAGCAGGAAATCAAGAAGAAAAAGGAATACGAGTTATTTTTGTCATACAAGCCAATATCACTATCAATATAACAGTAGTTATTTCACTATATTGATTTATATAACTTAAAAAAAATCTTCCAAATTTTAATATCCATGCAATAGCCATTAATAAAGCCATATCACCAATACGATTTGACAAAGCAGTTAATATTCCAGCATTATAAAGTTTTACATTCGGCTAGCAAATTACCAAGTAATATGAAATTAGACCAAAACCATCCCACCCAAACAAAATTTTAGTCAAATTGGGACTAATAATTGTAAATATTATTGATAAAACAAATATTAAAACTAATAAAATAAAACGATTAATATTATAATCACCATGTATGTAATCTTCTCTATATATAATAACCAAAGAAGAAATAAATAAAACGTATAGCGCCACGAACCTTTTTTTTTCAACTTCATTAGCACTAAGAACTTATAGAACTATTTTAAAACATTTGTTTCTATGAAGTATTTTTTTAAGCCTTCATCCGTCACATCCCACAGTAGTCTATTGTTATGGAATATTTATATTGGTTTAAGGGTTTTTCAGTTTTCCACGACGTGACAAACTAAAACAGAATGTAGAAATAAGGAACTTATGTGATCTGTGTTAACAACAACGTTGATTGTTATGAACACATCCATACATAAATTATTTCTTGTAACCCACTTAAAATTGACAAGAAACATTGTTTCCTCTTTGGGAAACACAAATGAAACACGAAAACTCTTTTGCATAAAGTATTCAAAGAGTATGCAAATAATTTACTAATATAGCACAGTTTAAAAAAAAAACTAAAATATTATCGGAAACAACCGTAACATCGTTTCAATAATGTTTTTAAATAAAATTTCTGGAAATATTTCTAAGTACATACTAAGTGCTTTTAGATGAACCGCATTATCTGGTAATGTGTTCTCTTCCTTGTTATGTGGAGGGGGAAAGGGTTTGTTCAGCGATGACTCTACATGTTTTTTCAACCTTTTGTTATCGGGTTAGTTTGACTTTATTTGTTGTTAACTTTCTTTTACGTGTTAAATTTATGTATTTCCTACAAATGAGATATCAGCTGTGCTCAGTCGTTGATATTTGAAAGTCAATGTGTTCTTGTCAAAATATATATTTCTTAATTGAGATTATTCTTTTTACCGTGGTACGTAGTTATGGGTAGAAAAGTACACATGATCATCCTTTAATCCTAACATTGTTTTTTGTCACCGCGTCTTACTACTCGTTCGACTTATGTGCATATGAACTAATTTCGCTAATGTGCTAATGATAGGAAATATTACTTTAAATGAGGTATTTCCAGATTTTTTGCTAATGGACAATCATTTAGGAAATATCACCTTCAGTATACCCAACTGGTTATCGCCAGTCCACTCTAGTAAACTATTGGATCACTGAACTGGATCATTTCTGACTTAATCCTAGGAATAAACATATATGAATATCCCACGCCGTTAATTTACCACTTCAAGAAAAGAAAACAACCTAAAATAGTGGACACGTAAATGAAAGCGTCCATCTTTTATTGTTGTCCATGGGCGAGATAGAGGTCTAGGCAGGAACCAAGCCGGGTGTATTTGAGGAGTTTCTTTTCTAAAGGGTTTTTACAGCTCTCCCTTCATGCAAATGTGGGTACATTCCCCTAGATATACATTCCTTACCCTTCTTATTCTGTGAATCTGTCCTGAGACAGGTATCAACTAGAAATCATCCATTTTATTCGGTCATGAGCGTCCTCTTTCATTATTTTGTAGCCTCTTTCTTTCCTGATGTCTGTCAGCATTCCAAACCTTCTTCCTCTTTTTTCCTCTATCCTCCACTCCATGATACTTTTCATTAAACAATCCCTACGTAGTGTGTGGCCTAGCCAAGACTTCTCTCTTCGTTGTCATCCTTACCCCAATTAGTCTAGTTTAAAGCTCCGGATGTCGCATGTTCTAAGGCGTCAGTTTCGCAATAGATTAGACTGCCGATGACGGGGTATTTAGAGCTCTAATCCCTGTCGGGTGTACTGAGAGTGGTTTTATCTAGATATTTTCCCACTTTCTCTCGTGTTGACAGCAAGAGTCTTTAAAGCTCACGAATGAAATCACTTATTAATAAGAGACTGACTTGTAAGTTTCTTCCTTATGATAAATAGAACAACAATATTCCTAAAGTAAAACAATCAAGTGTTTGAAAATCACGCAGCAGCTCATATCTTGGGTGAACTCACCTCATATCCCTCTTTCTAGTTCTAGAGGGTGTTAACATCGCTTGAATGGTGGTTACCTCGAATAGCACCGCTTTTAAATGGGGGTGGTTTTAGACCCCCTTGGGGTAAACACGCTCTAGGAACTTGTTTATCAAAACTTCAGGAACTGAACTCTCCCCAACTAGTTCCTGTATCGGAAACTCAAACCTTTCAAAACGTCAACAGACTCGTCACCTCACTTTCCTCAAAGTTATAGCACCCACAATATTCCCCTATATTTTTTTAACCCCAATTCTTAGGTCATTTAAAAATAAAGAGGCATTTTTTTTGTACGAAACAAAATTGTCTATAGTATATCATTTAAACTCAATGGCATGTCTGTGTATTTTCTTCCAAAGGTTTTTTCCTACTTCCCGGTGAACTAGAAGATTCATATTTGTCAAGTAATGTCTTGGGAATCCATGAATTAGGGTAAAAATCCAAAACATTGAAAATTTGAAACGAGGAAGTATCTGTATTCCCAAAAATTTACCATGATTCCTTTATGGGCCAAAAAATCTATTTTGTCGGATAGCTCTGAAAATATTTCTGGGAATTTCTAACACCTATAAATACAAACCTGTTTTGTGTATATATATATATACAACAGTTTTTTCTCTTCTAAAGTATCATTGGCTGACCTTAAATCAATGGCAAAATGATGTTCAAAATTTCAACAAATTTTATTTCCAGTTTAATTTTCAAGACTTTTATAAATAACTGGGCGTTTTCAATGCCGATAGGTCAAATCTCATTATTAACTTTTCTAAATCGTATCAACTGACCCCAATTGTTACCAAAGTGGAATATTGGATCAAGTGAATGAAGAGGTAATACTTTATATCACAACATTATCGCTAAATATTTTATCTTTATAATTGGGGGATGGTGAAATGGAATGTGAGAAGTATGAGGCTCCAAATTGCCTAAACTAAAAGAATTAATTATGTATGGTATCAGTGAGGTAGAAGATTTAAATTTATGGATAAGGTGTAAAGACTACCCCAAACCATAATGAAGGTCTGAACATTCTTAAATTTAAAAATTTAAAACCTTAAAATGGAAAAAGGTTCCTCCCAAAATTTTCAAAACCATACAAAATAATCCTTTTTAATAGGTATATTATAAAATTGAAATATTATACCAAACAAAGGTTCAAACTCAAATAACTAGAAGAAAGTGAATATTTAAAATTCAAAATGAGGGTACGGGAAATGGTCAAAGCTGTAAATTTCCCAAACCAAAACTATCGATCCCTTCTTTGTTAGGTAAATAATTTGGTGAGATGGTAAAGATCCCACACCAAAATTCCAAAATTTTTAAAATTATAGATTACAAAATGTAGGGGTGGGTTTTGAATAATTGAAATGGGGGATGAGAAGAAATTTCCAAAATTATATTTAAAAAATATTTTTTATCGTATGAAGAAGAAATTTTGCAAATCCATTTTTCAATTTTTTTTATTTTAAAATCAAGTTCCGGGTTGAAGGAAGGTGAAGAATCTCAAAAACTAATATAAAAAACTTAGCTAATTGTGGTAGGAAATTAAAACGCTTAGAAACCGTTAAGATGACCTCCCAAAATAATAAAAAATTAAAAAATACTGCAAACTTTAATTTTCAAAATTGGTTAGCAAAATTGTCAAAGCCAATAGAAAAATCACTTTATTATTATTATTATTATTATTATTATTATTATTATTAGCACCGCGTCTTACTACCCGTTCGGGTTATACGCACTTACGCTAATGTGTTATGGTAGGGTGATTGTGAGATGAAATGGAGGACCTACAGTTTAACGTGGAATCCGAACCACGGTGGAGGCCTGGCATTCCTCACATTCACAAGATGTCTTGTCAGAGGTGAAGGAAGGGTTTGGTAATCAGATAAATCTTTGCCGGGACTGAGGATTGAACCCCGGCCGCCAGCATAGAAGTCTGACACCTTACCCCTAGACCGCCAGGTCACCGACAAAAAAAATCACTTTATTGTAGAATATAATTTAAATTTGTCATTTAAGTAAATATACCTTTCTAAATCAGGGATTGATGCCTGAATAAATGAAATTTCAAAATTGAAAAATTGATAATGCAGGAGCTCAAAATTGAAATACTTTTTTCCATGTGACTGAAAATTAAAATTAGACATTCACGTAAAAGAACCATAACAGATAGCTGAATAAGTATTAAAATTTAAAAATTGGAACATGGGAAACAAAATAAGTTGGGGCGGGACACTATCTTGAAAAGTCTCCAAAACTATTAGAAAATCTACCTCTTAGTGCCGAATAAAGTTTAAATTTAGCAAATTAGTAAAATGGATCACCCCAGATAACAAAAAACATTGAAAGATTTGGAAATAAAAAATAGGGGCCTGGGTAATGAATGAAAAGTGTGTGTGGGNNNGGGGGGGGGGGGGGGGGTGTAAAAGGAGGCCTCGAAACTGCTAAACTAATATAAACAAAGACGGTTAGATACATTAAATTTTGTTGATTAAATGAAAAAACCTAAAGATAAAATAAAACGAAAAATTATCTTAAAGGGGATGCATATTGCTGCTATTAAATATCGAAATATCGAATTATAAGCTACCGCGTGTACAAGGTAGACTTAATAATGATAAGCAACTTCTGATGGCATATCTTGGTGAGCCATGATGCTCATTTATTCCATATCTCTATATTAGTATGTCATTTCATTTAATTATTTTATAGTCATCTTAAATGAATAGTGAGGATATTTACTATCTCAAATGAGCACAAGCACCCCGGGGGAGACAGTTATAAATACTAGTAAAATTATAGCTACGGGAAACTTAAACGGTTCCTCTAAAAACATACTTTTTTGTTTTAACACCACGTCTTACTATCCGTTTGGGCTATACGCTTATGTAATAATTACGCTAATGATTTTAGGGATAAGTAAGGCTATATCTATACAGAGGGTGCCCGCATTTGCGTGGAGAGAGAGATACCATTTAGTAAAATCTACCCTCCGTAAACTATACCATGATTCAAGCATCGATCTCCCCGTCATTGGCAGTCTAGTCTAATGTGAGAGTAGTGCCTTAGACCATGCATCCATCTAAGCTATACCCATCCTAGCTATACGCATATTTGCAATAATATGCTAGAGATGAGTAAAGTTTTAAAATAAATGTACCTGTGTTTGCGTGGAGGGAGAGTGGATACACATTTATAATAAACTATCAGTAGACTCCACCAGTTTTCGAACCCCAAACACACTCTTGTGGGACAATCCAGTCTATTGAAATATTGACACCATAGAACATATGACCTCTGATTCAAATATTATTTGTTTTAATATTGTAGTTTTAATACATTTTGTTTTATAACCTTTTATTTAATAAGTCACTTCATTATAGTTAGTAATCAAAAATCGAGATTAGGTACTTCTTTACTAAATTATTTTAGGCTTGTTACCAGTATTTCTACAGATTTTTTTCCCCCGAGTATGTTCAATCCCATTCAAAATATCATTGAGTGTTAATGGGTTGTGAGAAATTGTACAACCGCTACCAGCTCTGGATCTTCATCTAATGTTACTGCTATTAAAAGGTGCATCACTATGGAAAAGCTTAAATAACCGTAAGAGCTTTGTAAAACTTTCAACGTCATAAGATTCTTTTAAAATTATGATATGAAGGTAAGAACCTTTACAAGCATTTAACACATTATTACGGTTTTAATGAACCATCGGTTTAGTTAACAGGAATTAATCTAATGAGAAAGTACCATTATGTAGTTGTGTGACAAAATTGAACGGTAGAAGAAGGTACCAAGAGCTGTAGCGATTTATTTTACCGAATAAATCATTAATTTTGACGTAAGCCTAAGCAACTGGCGGAAATAATGAACAAGCTCGTCAAGTCTGATTTTCTGGGGATGGGGAGGTTGGTGTTTGATTATCGACTGGGCATATTGAGGGTGTTTAGTCCTAAATGGTTACCTATCATGCAAATGTGGGTACAATTCATATCAAATCTAACGTCCTCAACTCTAACATATTAATGTATTTAAACCAGTATAGGCCAAATGGTTAAGAACATGCGCAGATAAAAATTGATGTAAAGTAATAATTAAAAAGAGTTTTTTTAATTATATTACTAATTAACTTTAAAAAATATAACCCCATGGACAAATGATGTAACTACTGCAAAACAAATATTGATATACATCCCAAATATTATGATGGTCATTCGGTCGTTCGCAAGTTGCGCAACCAATAACGTTGGTTCCACAATTCGTCAGTGTAATAAAGTTACCAACCCTTGTAGCTGGAATATGAGAGGGAAGTTTTATGTGGAGCATATCTGACGGTAAGTCACTCAGGCTACAAGACAGTCGTGTTGCAACTTAGTTACTGTAGTTTCACATGTTCGCCGAAAAACAAGAGAAGAACAGAAACTTAATCACGTGACGACCAAGAACAAAGTTTCAGTCTCATCGGCCCTGTCTGCTTGGCACGACCTGAGCTAACTTAAGCTTTCCTTTTTCTGCGCAACGACATTAGCTTGGGAGACCCAAAGATGTCAAAACCAATTGATGCAATAGCGCACATGTGCCTAAAAAGCTAGGTACTAGAAGACAATTATATCTATTGTTATGGAATTATTTTAGATAACTTGAAAAATAAAAAGTGCATACGTCGTTCTCGCTGTGTTCTATTCGTTTTACAAACCCAATACGATCTTTTTAATAAAAGCAAAGGTGTGTGTATTTGTTTGCCCAGAGTTTTGTTCAAACTTCCCTATTAAAAGTATTTACTTAAGTGTTGTAGCCATCCCCCAAACTTTCAAAACTGAAATTGTCTGCAGGGGGTATTCAGCACACCGCAATCACATAGTTAAAGTTATATAGTTATGACCTATGGGTCTTTATCATAAAAATCCAGAACTTTATAAAAACCCACATTCCGATAACCTGTCATAGCTACGGACACAAATCACTCTGCCTCCTGTTTGTAAAAATCAAATATATATATATAAACAGGGAACAGACTTCAAGCGAAATCCGAAATTGCACTTCTTGGAGACAAGCCTACCCCTAGAAAATAAATATTAATCCTAAATATTTGTCTCCTAGAAAATAAAGGATTTCAGTAGTTGGTCGTTTCTAGTTTATGTTGCAAAGCATCATGGGTCAACATACATTTGCCTAGCGTGTGAATTATTGCCGTGCTACTAAAGCAGATTCTGCTCTCTATTTTAGGCACACGTGTGTATCAATCTATAGTGACTGGTTGGACTAGACTATTATTATTATTATTATTATTATTATTATTATTAGCACCGCGTCTTACTACCCGTTCGGGTTATACGCACTTACGATAATGTGTAATGGTAAGGTGATTGTGAGATGAAATGGAGGACCTACAGTTTAACGTGGAATCCGAACCACGGTGGAGGCCTGGCATTCCNGCATTACAAGACAGTTGTGTTGCGGTCAAGTGTTACACGTGCATCACAAGGCAGTTGTGTTGCGGTCAAGTGTTACACGTGCATCACAAGGCAGTTGTGTTGCGGTCAAGTGTTACACGTGCATCACAAGACAGTTGTGTTGCGGTCTAGTGTTACACGTGCATTACAAGACAGTTGTGTTGCGGTCGAGTGTCACACGTGCATTACAAGACAGTTGTGTTGCGGTCGAGTGTTACATGTGCATTACAAGGCAGTTGTGTTGCGGTCTAGTGTTACACGTGCATTACAAGGCAGTTGTGTTGCGGTCGAGTGTTACACGTGCATTACAAGACAGTTGTGTTGCGGTTGAGTGTTACACGTGCATTACAAGACAGTTGTGTTGCGGTCTAGTGTTACACGTGCATTACAAGACAGTTGTGTTGCGGTCTAGTGTTAACACGTGCATTACAAGGCAGTTGTGTTGCGGTCTAGTGTTACATGTGCATTACAAGGCAGTTTTGTTGGTTGTGTTGCAACCGAGTTAGTGGCTGGCTAGGCTAGACTAGACTAGACACTGCGACCAATTATGATATTTACACTTCGTTTTCCGTAAAGGCTTACCTTGCTTGTTTCTTCTATGGTACATCTTATAATATAGAGAAATAGTGGATCTCGTCCAGGTTATACTAATCTTTCAAAGTAAAGACTATCATCGGAGACGAACAGGTGTACTGGGAGGTGGTTACTTACCTTTTTCTATACTGCTAGTGCGAATACACTTCTTCTAAGCTACCTTCATCTCTTGGAATAAGTCTTTAATAATCACGTTAGTTTAAAAAAATCCTCTAGGAAATAAAAAGATGCAAACTTATAGAGTATTAATAGCCGTATGTAGTTTACCACATAGGCCTACTGAACCCTCCCCTCACCCTTGTTCTCAGCACAATCACCAACTTAAAGTAGCAGGGATTATGTCACTCTCCACCCTCCATCCACTTGCCTTCTCAAGCCTTTGCCAAGTGACTAACAAATTATCTCCAATAAATATATAATAGCGTGTGCTGGCTACATAAATCTGTAGACCAATTTATGGAATAATTAGCCAGTAGATACAAATGTACTGTTTCCCAGGGATGCCCGAATGTACTGATTATACATCCTTTCCTTGAAGGCTCTTTCCATGTCCCGATGAGATAATTTGATGATAGTGAATAAGATGGTGTGAAACCAATCAATAATTAGCCAAATATTGGTAACCTAGAGAATTGTTCATTTTTCGAGAAAAATCACCTTGGTATTAACCGGAAATCGAACCCGGGATCTCTAGTTCAGCAGCTAGGTACTCTGACCACTATACCACGAGGCCTGTAGTATCTCCAATAAGTTTGTATGTCAATTTTAAACCGATTTTTTTTATCTATAACGGACTGAATGCTCCTTAGAATGGACTCGACATGATGATGTCATGTGTTAAGTACCGGTATATTCCATTCACCTTAGGAATCGACTTCTGAAAGGCCTTTTTCCCTACCATAAATCTACTATATAGTAGGATATTGGTAGTAAAAAAGACTTTTTCAGAGAGTAATTCCTACCGTGAATGGAATATGTGTGTTCCTGTTTAGCTTGTTTGGTCAATATTGTTGCACTTAGTAAAATAGGCCTAAAAATATCACAGCTCTGATTAGGTCAATACTTTACTTAGCACTCTATAAATATATATTTTAATATAATTTTGCATATTTATATTTTTCCTAAATGCATCTGCTTGTATAATACATTCAACCTCACACACACACTTACACTCATTAAGACCGAAGAATACACACAGTGTACATTTAAGAGCATATAAAATTCAATATAAGGTGAGAAATATTGACAAAATGTCACTTTGAGTAGTGAATTGCCGTGAAAAATCTAAAATTTCTCAAGAATGACAGCTCCCAAGATGTATAATGCGGTATTAATAGAACATTTTCTGGGGAACACTACGGAAAACACCTAAAGACAATTTTTCATAATAAGGACCTTGTATGACAGCTAGAAAATATACCAGATCTACTTTTACTTATTCATATGTCCAAGTCATGTGATCTGCAGCTGTCACTTAAAATATATTAGCCCTATCAATACCTTCAAAATAACACACAAGTAGAATAGTAAAATACTTTCAATGTTAGCCTAAAAAAAACACTGTATTTTCTTAAAGGTTCTTCTAAAGATAATTGGACTGTAACATTGGTAGGTAATACAGCTGGAGCTAGAAGTGGCATCTTGTTGCGATTTTTTGTGCAGTCTACCATAGAAAACATTGTAATTGAGGCCAATTAGCCCGTTTAAATTTTATCATATAAAACTCTGTTAAGCTTGTATCAATTTCGATGTTGTCAAATAAAGTTAAAAAAACTAATCGAAGGGATGTTTTTTAAGTTCGAGACTAGTCTTGTATTTTATTTCCCGGATAATTGGCCTTAAGATGGGCTATCAAGCTTAATATGTAGGCCTACCAAATAAAAAAGCTCATATTTGTAATCAGGGTAGTTCTAAACATGTTTGAAATGAAGTTTGAATAAAATAATATTACAACTCCGTAAGCATCATAACTGTTTTTATTATCATAATCGTTATTATTATTATTATTATTATTATTATTATTATAAACGTGATAGTGGAATGAGCCAAGGTATAGTAAGAGTTTTAAGTTTAGTGATGTTGGTGGTAGCCTTTATCTGGTTTTTTTTTCAACTTGTCTTTGTTTATTTGTAGTATAGGGAACATGGCAGTGCATGTAAAGTGTGCAGTAAATTAATGGTCTATGAAAGCTTTGTTCTGTAGTGCTTGTAAATTTACCGTTCTATTGAACAGGCCGTTAATAATGTTGTTGACTTCACTTCCACTTTGTAATGTTTTGTCGGCTAGTGACGTCATCGCCTAGGTGGAAGGATAAAAAGAGAGAGAAGATCACTGTCATAGGTAAAAAAAGGTATAGTCAAACCACATGTTTAAGAATCTTTTCTTACACTAAAAAAAAGTTAATATATGTTCAGCGCAACGTATATTAACACCAAGAAGTCACCAACCTTGCAAATAAAACAAAGTTTTTTTAGAATTACAAACAACTATATCTTCATCAGGATCGCAAGTATTTTCTAACACCCAGTAAATGTTTCTTTCTCTATCGATCACCAAACTTCTCTTTTTCTCGTTCGCTTCCCTCCCAAACAAACGTTGACCTTGAAAGAAAGAATGAATAAAATATATAGTAAACTCAACATAGTTACACAATATATTAGTGGTTTCTAATGATAGCTTGCAGAATTATGTTTTTTTATTACTTTACTCCAAAACTGTTGTCTATTTGGTATCGTAATCTGGTATTTATCTAGAGACTAAAAAGTAAACAATCGCACCTTACTCCTGCAACAAAGTAAAGTCCACATATTTTAAATATTGATATTTAATTTTGAATAGTTTATAATATTAATAGCGTCCCTAACTACTCTAATGTGCTCCGGGGGCAGGGAAGGGGGGGGGGATAAAGATTCTATTTTGAGAGAGTGTACCCGAATTCGCGTGGAGGGAAAGTGGCCAACTATTTGTGTAAAATCACTCTCAAAACACCCGACTGGGATCAAACCCCAACCTACAATTTCGTGGTGCTAAAGGGATGTAGTTCGTGAAAAATAACCCTAAGTACACCCACCCAAAGCTCAAACCCTGATCTCTGCATCACGGGTAAAATCAAACAATTCTAGAATGGCGTTTAGCTTGAGTACCCAACAATGAGAGTTTAAAAAATGCTTAGTATTTTTTGTGAGAATTTTAAAATCAAATAAAACATAAATAATTTCTTGGGAATACAAAATAAAGAACACACTTAGAAGTGAAAGATTGATTTAAAAGCTGTTCATGTGGTAGGCTTATTAGTCATTCACAAGAATCTTCACCTAGATATATTTTATTTGCTTAATTTTAGTCTCAAATACTATCATGCTTTTACACATAATGGGATGTGTGCCCCGGCTCGCTCTTTTGAGATTTGGTTTCAATTTCGATGTCTAAAAGCTATACATAGCATAGCTTTAAAATTTTGTCCATAACAGTGTATATACATTTTTTTATATTCAATAAGAGATTCTTAAAGTTAGACCAATAGAGTTGGATTGTCCGGGAGAACCGTCTAGTGAATATAAAATTAAACCTAAATGTAGAGTATCGACCAAAAGAAAAATCTAAATTAATTTTTTTGATTGACACATTCTGTCAAAACTGACAGCTACGAAACGGATGAATATATTTAAATATACATAGTAGATTTTATAATTATCAGCTATTGATTATTCCTATAGCAATCCGACTATCTATTTACGACTTACGAGGCCTTTTTAACAGTTGATAAAATCTAGTTTCACCTTCATCTATAAATCATCAATCATTTAATAGACTCCAAATTTGATTAAACAAATTAATAACTTGACAAAAAATTACCATTTGTGTGAACAGATCTACCAAAACCAAAATTAAATATAAATAATTATCTTTGAAATTAGTGATCTTACATAATAGGTCAATTCAATCTTTTTGACATGAAATTACACAAAGATTAAAATATTAATTAAAAAAGAGTTTGTTCAAAAACTAGTTTATAATAAACAACTTAGTATTACAGCATACATCTCAATAGGGTTATATTCTGATTATAGAAGAAGCGAATAAAAAGAGATAGGGGTAATCCGTTGCAATTTGTGACCTATAGTGTCTTTGCGTATTCCTTGTTTACCCTGAAAGGTATCAAGTTTACCTTGCCTGGTTCCACAATAGCGTAGGCTATTATATAGGACGATAGAATGGTCTGTCAAGATAAGATACCTTTCAGAGTAAATGGAGTATATACACAGAACAATTGACAACTATAGAGGATCAGATTCTTATAAGGTTTCTTAACATCAAGATTAGGTCCAATCGAATAAAAGTTATCATAAAAATGTAACACTCATTTTTATCTTTCATTAAATATAAATTTGTATGTATTGTCACATGGTCTAATGCGCTACTCTCGCAGTAGGCTAGAATTCCAATGACGGGAAGATCGAGGTTTGAATCTCGGTCGAGTGTACTGAGAGTGGTTTAAAAAAATGGTTTTCCACTCTTCCCACCACGCAAATGCGAGTACACTTCATAAAAATATAACCTTAACTATCCCTAAAACTATTAGCGTAATTAGTACATAGGCATGTAACCAGAAAACAATAGTAAGAAGTGGTGCTAAAGAAATGGTATGTAAGCTGCAACATAAATTTGAGTGTATTAACATTGTAAATCTTATATTTATATACTGCCACGTGATGGGTGAGCAGAATCGAGAGCTAATACGTAGTGATCCCTTCTCGCCCTTCCCTCATCTACTGCTTTGGATCCCTGCCAGAGTTCTTCAGGTGCATCCTCCAACTACAACCGTATCAATACCTGCCGGTCCTGGAGCTATCGACAATGTTGACCGATTGACCGGCTGCGAGCGACAGCCACTTTATCTCATTGCACTAGATTCGAGTTAGGTCAGTTCGCTATCAACTTCAAACCAGAGTATAGTGGCAAATGTTTGTGGTTCAACAAAGCTTTGAATTGTTTTTAACGATTTTTATTTTCCTTGCGTTACTATTTAAACTTTAGATTAACAAACGTTTGTGTTAAAATAAATATTGCTGTGGGCCTTTCTTAACGTGTTTATATATAGGATGAAGAAGGTTGAATTTTGGAGTGAGTGTACCTGCATTTCCGTAGCGGGAGAATTAAAAACCATTTAGGGAAAATGACGCAATACACTCAAATGGGACTCGAACCTAGATCTTCCCGTCATCAGGAAAATAGTATATCAAAAAAGTGATACCTTTGACTATTAGAGCACCTCAATAAATTTGATTCTATATTTTATATATTAGCTATAAAACTATACAATATAAATATTATAATATATATACATGATCTGATTTATGTCTGAAGTAACTGGAGCTTGAATAATAAACCTCAAAATAATACAAAAAGTCCATATGAACACATGTCCTTCATTCGATGGTTTCTGAGATAAAGCCTTCCAAGATTCTGCTGGAATTGTTAATATACTTATTGAATACACCCCTGTTAGTGTAGCTGCAGCCCTGTCTGTGTACAAGCAGTGATGCATCACTTACAAAAGGTGCTACAGGAGTGTATCTACTTAAATAAACGTATTCTTATATCTCATCTTAACAAAAAAAAAATTGATATCTACTAAAACATGTATATAACAAACGTGCCAAGTTTTATAAACTACAAAAAAAAAACTTAAATTATAAAGCCTCGAAAAGTCCTGAGATATAAAATAGTGCCGAATTCAACTTACAATGTCTTCCCAAATAACTTGTCACTTCTCGTCTATCTAGTTGCGTTAATCTGATTTTATTTCACTAGTTAAAGCCCTTCTCTAGGCTTAAACTCAAGACTTAAAATCATATTATCACACTTAGTCTTAAAAGAAGTGACATGCTGTTTGGTAAGACAATGCAAGGTAAACTCGGTTCTCTTTTATTTCGCACGCCTCTTCGAGGTTGAATAATTTTAAGTTATTTTGTGGTGTTAAGCTTGGCACGTTTTTTACATAAATGTTTTTAATGGATTTAATATACATGGCTCACATCCATCCAGGATAGTCGGGAAGAGATGGATTAAGGACAAGGAAGATAAAAATGTAGCATATTAGAATTTTGGAGGGAAACCATTTAGAATAAACAACACCTTGTTATAGCCAGCAGGGATACAAACCCCAACTTCCCCGTAACCGGCAAACCAGAGCAGACAAGATTGATGCCTTACTGTGGATTCACGTTCGCTGAAAAACTGGTGCAGAACAGAAACGTTGTCACGTGACGAGCTCTAAGCCAATAACAAGATGTACCCCTAATCGGCGCGAGCTGTTCCGCTGAAGTTCAACTCATCTCTACTTTGTCCGATTTGCCTGAGATGCTCGGCACAGGAGAACCAATCAAATATCAAACTTAGCCATCTTAAATCAGTGCGCATGCGCATTTGACAACGCGTGCGCTCTACAACCAGAAGCAAGCAGACAGCTTCGCTGGCCTTTGTGAGCGTTTTGAAATACCCGTTAATGTAAAGCGTATCGACGTATTGGATTATGCCCTGACACAGCGTTGTAATTTGAAAACATCCATCAGGAGAACTATCTAAGATATACGTTGATCCACTAGAAAATAAATTATGTTGATAATAAGTTGTTTTAAGTCTGCGTTCAATGCATCATGAATTGCTGCGCTACTCAAGCAGATTTTGCTTTCTATTTTCGGCGAACGTGTGAATCAAGCTTTAGTCTGTGTGCCCACCTGTGTGGATATTAATATATAGCTATGAGAATATTGTATACAGGCTGCCTAATAATTTTAGATATATTAAAACATACATTTTAGTTTAACTTTTAAAATTATTATTTCTTTGAAAAATAAAATAATAAGCTAAATAAAAATAATACATTTTAATATTAATATTGTGGTGTTAACAAAAACCAATTTATTTAAATTCCATCGCGTCTCACAACTGTTCGGGTTATACGCATGCATGTGTATATATACATTAGGAAAAGGGTGTATTTATGAGGAAGGTAGCATTTAGATTAAATGTACCCACATTTACGTGAAGAGTGGGTAAGATGATTTTGAACCTAAACCTCCCCGTCATTGACAAAACAGACATATAGATACGGGTCACATTTCGTGTATTTTTTTATATTACGTCTGTCAGACACATTAGCTCAGTCGGTAGCGTGTCTGTCTACTTAGCTAAAAGTCCCGGGTTCTATTCCTGGCATGGCTAAAAATGTATCATTGGTAATGTATGGGTTTCCCCTTTCACAATGATTAAAACTAACGCCTGGGGTCTGGATGTTGAGTCCGTTCGGGATTTAAGTTAGTTTGTAAGTCATGTTCTGATATAATTAGTATGTTTATAAAGTGTACGTTAAATACCTCAAATAAATGACAACATAAAAATATAATGTTCAACACAAAGGTTATTAACGGCTTAAACAAATGTGTGGGGATAAGGAATTAAGTTTTGAGGAAGGAACTGCAATCACACCCAACTGGAAATCACCCACGTCATCTAAGACCAATCACCTATCTAAGGTTAATGTTAGTTGCGGATATATTAATATTGAAGCGTACAGCTAAATACATTAAAAGTAGCATGTTTACATGTTGGTGATCAGTGTGTCTCCAATATATAAGCAAAGTGTTATTAGTGACGGTGTTAATAACAGAGCCAAACAGCGAACTGTCTGCAGGAAAGTTTATTTAATTAGCGGTATTGCCCAACGTATTTTCAGCTCACTTATATTAGTCAACTACTTGTGACCTTGCATCAGTGGGCATGCAAAGGCTCCAGTCTAATATTGTCTTGTTTACTGGTGACGGAGGTCGGGGGGGTTCAAATCTCGGACATGTGTATCATGGTATATTTAAGGCTCCAAGTACTTATTTTGAGTGATTATTTTTAAATAAGCTTTTTTAGCTATTAGGTAAATAAAATATCATACTGAACAAAATAAAACCTTCTTTGGTAGCCGCGTGGTCAAGCGCGCTACTCTCGCAGTAGATTAGACTTTCGATGACGGGGAGATAAAGATTCGAATCTTGTTCGGGTGTACCGAGGGTTGTTTTTTCCTAAATGGTTTTCAACTTCGCGTAAATGCGGGTACATTTCATATATATTACCTTCCCCATCCCCAAAACCATTAGCGTAATTAGTACTTAAGCGTTTAGCCATAGCAGGTAATAAGACGTGGTGCTAAAAAATAAATAATGACTAATGAATAAGCTAGATGTTTTGCAATATTTAAATAAATATTATCTGTACATATATTTGTATTATAAACTATGAGCTATTTAAACTACTTATCCAAAATTTCCAGATAGTCTAGGGTTTATTTGAAAAGACCATAATTATATTCATCAGAACATATATTAACATTTGAGGGCATTTTATATTTATAAAGTCATATGTCACGCTTCTTTTATTTTTACATAAAATAAGCATGTGAGCCCTACTAATAAAATAAACACGAAACAAAATAATATTAGATATTTGATTCATTCAACCACAACCAAAGATTATCAATATGATTAAAATTGTAATTAGAACTCAACTCACCATATTTCTAGTGACATCAAACACTTCTTTCACCTCTGACAAGATATCTTGTGAAAGTGAGGAATGCCAGGTCTCCACCGTGGTTCGGATTCCACGTTAAACTGTAGGTCCTCCATTTCATCTCACAATCACCCTACCACTACACATTAGCGTAAGTACGTATAATCCGAACGGGTAGTAAGACGCGGTGCTAATAATAATAATTCTAGTGACACCCGTTGAAGGCCCCATTTATCTCATTTAAGTCGAACGTAAATATTTCTGCAGCAATTTCATGTTAGGTTTCTTATCTATTATTATTCAATAATTATTGACATCTTACATCAATAATACCAGCTATGTCAGGATAGTATGTGGTTGAAAGATCTAGGCAAGCCTGTAAAACTCGTTTTATCATTAGGGACACATTGAAAACTTTAAATATCGAAAAGGTCGCACTTAAAAAAGTTAATTATTGTCAGTAACTTAATTAAAAATAATTATTTCAGCTTATTAGTTATTACCTTTATATTACAATAAAAAAGAATAAATCAATTTCTAAAGCAATAAGACTCACCCTATAATTGTTAACAAAAAAAAAATTGAAATAGGTTTTCACAAAGGTCTTTAAAACCCGAGCCAAATTCACTTTCATAATAATTGTTGATAAATTTATGTCAATAAGCTGAGATCACTCATGTGTTCGGTTCCATCACATGTGAGAAAACAACTGTTAACATATTATGTATGGGCCGCCAAACATTACACATATTGAGTGAGCGAATTCAACTCCTCTTGAGAATCGATCCATGTCGAAGAAAGAGTATAAATTTGGTACACCAACCTCAGATTTATCCAAATTCCTAAAAATAACAATCTCAAAGGTTGTATTTCTACGACGTTTATAAAAAGAAGAAAAGGGCCTCTTTGTTAAACAATCCATCAAATGGTCTGTGGGCTACACGAAATCATGATTAGAGCCGCAAGTTTGACACCCCTCTTCTAAGTCGTAAATCTTGCAATAGACTGGACTGCCTATGATGGGAAGTACGGGATTGGAATCCCTGTTGGGTGTAATGAGTTTTTTTTTTCTAAATGGTTGTCCACATGCAAATTTGGTTACACTTGCTCTAAAATTCAACCTTCCTCATTCCTAGCACATTATTGTAATTAGTAGATTGCAAAAGCGTATACCCTGGACGGGTAGAAAAAACATGGTGCTAATAGTAAACAAGTTTATGCTAGTGGATATTTTCAATATATTACTGACGTAGTTTTTTATTTATAATAGTATAAGAAGAAAATAAATAAGCATAATTATTTGGAATAGTATTAACGATACTTAAAAGGTTATAAAGTTGCTAAAAAAAGGTTTAAATTTAAAGGAAATAAGAATTATGTTTAAAAAGTAGGCCTAAATCTATATATAGTCTCTCTGAGATCTTATTTTAAAGAATGTTATGATTTATTTGAACGTCATTTAATTAATATTATAATATTGTACCAGTAGTTTTTAATCCATCCTACTTATATTTTAATCCAATTAGATAACAAACCAAGCTCAAGTGTCAAATCATGCTCAGAACTGGTAAGCTCTAACTTAAAGAAACGTTGGTATTCGTGAGCTGTCATATTATTTGAGTAATAGTAAAATCTCAAACCACTTCTGTTCCTAATAGATCCACTCAAGAGTGAGGCCGAGTGTTGTTTGAGTGCTAGTTTAGTGTTAAAGTAATATATTTCTGTTCAGACCCTAACACATCACTAAAACTCCAATAAATCTGTTGACGTCATTTCTTGGTCAAATGGCTGACCCCTTCTCAAAGTAAATTTCTCTAATTAAACTAAACAAACACCCAAACGCTCTCACACTTCATTTTGTAGGGAAAGCCTTGCATGCATAATAAGAAATTTGATAACTCCTTCCCCCACTCCTCGATTTGCTAAAATGAAAATTAATGGTCTGAAGTGTTTATGTTGCGCTTTGCCAGAATTAAGTAGTGATAAGCCTCTGTCATAATACAGAGACATTAACACCCTCCCTATTCACCCAAACTGCAACTTTACCGATAGTCAGACACCCTTAGCTCGATCAGTAATTTGTCTGTCTTCTGAGCTAGAGGTAATGGACTATTTCCAGAACTTACAAAATATTTATCTTTAGTAAAAGTTGATGCTTTTCTTTAATGGGATAAATACATTTCTGGGGGAAGTGGGGAAAATGAATGTTGATTCTGTTATATTTGTGGGTTTTTTTGGACCCTGGGTGATTAACATGCACTTTCCTTACCAACTGAGAATATTATTACACGACCTAAAGGTAATAGTATGGTTTGTTAGGAAGAACAGTATATCATTGTTACTAAATATACTTACACAATTTTAATATATTCATACATTACATCAAGTTATATTATTTTCAGCTGTCACCTTAGATAAGTATAATATTAATACTTATAAATAACACAATAAATGAATGTTATCAATGTTGGCCGCAAAGAAATACGTTGAATTTTCTAGAACAAATATAACACCCAATCACCTGCTGATTTTTACTGTAAAAGGGGAATCCCCCATTTCACACAACATTAATTTTTCGATCTTGCCAGGAATAATAATGATAATAATAATAATAGCCTTTATTTATCTGGCGAAGTTAAAGGCGTTAACCTTCTCTTACACTTCCCACCAGCATGAATACAACATACACTATTACATTTATTGAAAAACAAACAAATTTTAATAAAGGAATATTCAAATTTGTAGAAAAAAAATTCGCACACTCATTAATACACTCATTTAAAGCTCAAATAGTTTCAAGAACTCAGTTTAGCTTGCTAGAAAAGATAAAGTATTGCTTAACCGCACGCTTGAAGGGAATTTTAAATGTTAGGTGAAGAGTCGAGCTACCAAGTTTGTTCAAAACCTGTGATGCCAGGGCAGTAAAATAACTAGAATATGTTTGAGATATATTTATGGGAATAAACTTTGTGGAGTGGATTAGGATCTAGTAGCACGGATGTGTTTATACTTCATAAATAGGAATCGTGAGGAGAGATATTGAACCTAGAACTATTAGCTCAGTTAAATGGAAGAGTAAAATCGCCAACTATTTTACTCACTAGCGTAATTACTTTATGACATTAGGAACTGGAAAATTGATTGCCACACATATAATAATACGCCACTTATCCCTATCTTGGACTAGTTCTATCCAGTCCACCTCATTACACCCTATCTCTTTCAGCTACATCCTAATGTTATTCTCCCATCTGCTCTAGGTCTTCCCAATGGTCTCTTCCCGTTGGTTTTACTCGTCAGTACCCTGGACGACGTTCTAGAATCGTTCATTCGCGCTACCCACTGTTTTCTAATAGACTTAATTATCCTAAAAATATCTTGTAGTGAGTACAAGGTATGTAACTCATTATTATGTAACATCCTCCTCTCAATATCGTCATCCTTTTTTTGAACCAAATATCTTCCTAAGCATATTGTTTTCAAACACCCTAAATTTATTTTCGTTACGAAAGGTAAAAAGCCACGTTTCATATCCATGGAGAACCGGTAAAATTGTTGTTTTATATATTCCTCGGTGACCTGGTGGTCTAGGGATAAGGTGTCAGACTTCTATGCTGGCGGCCGGGGTTCAATCCTCGGTCCCGGCAAAGATTTATCTGATTACCAAACCCTTCCCTCACCTCTGACAAGACATCTTGTGAATGTGGGGAATGCCAGGCCTCCACCGTGGTTCGGATTCCACGTTAAACTGTAGGTCCTTCATTTCATCTCACAATCACCTTACCATTACACATTAGCGTAAGTACGTATAACCCGAACGGATAGTAAGACGCGGTGCTAATAATAATAATAATAGTAATAATATATTCCTCAAAAACAGGCAAAATGTCATCAACTTACTGACCAAGAAATAGAATGCATTTACCTACTCTATTCTCTTCCTAATTTCCAATCTGGTATCAGTATTTCTGGTTAAAACTGTAAATTAATTAACCCTGTCAAATAATATGTTATTCACAGCGATCTCTAAATTATCGTCCCCAATCTATGTGATCATATACCCAGTCTTCTCAGTGTTCACTTATAAACCCATTTCCTTACTATCTTTTAATAAAATGTCTTCATTTTTGCAACAACTTCTTTACTATTGCCCAAAAAAAGCTTTATCATCTGCATATCCTAATGGCTGCATGGTGCCGTTTGGTAACCTCTCCACACTCTCTTTCATTACCCTAATAGCAGACTAAGTATTGATTAAAAAATACAGGGTGAAGTGTTTCTCGCTAACTTTAGAAGTTAAAATGGTTCTACTTTAATCGTTACTAGCATCTATTCAAATATAGCTAAACAAGCGAGTAAAATGTGCCTGTTTAATGTTTGTTTCACTTTATTTAATATAGTTTAGAAAGTAAATAAAGTGATTCGATTCCTAAATATTTCGAAATTTTACCATTACAGTATATAAGCTTAGATATCGGGTAATCGGCTATATAAATTATAAATAATGTTATATATAAGTATGTAATACTTCAATGTGAATTTGTACTACAGTAAGAGGGGGTGATAAAAATTAATTTAAAACTCACCAATTAATTTTCAGGTGCGTAAACTAGTTCTTTGTAATTAAAAAAGCAAAATAACTATCAATTTTTCAGCGAGTGAACTCGTTTGCGATAAACGACCGAGATCTACCGGTACGTAATAAATTATGGTTTTTAGTTGTTTTTTATTCATTATAAGCAAGGACTAAATCTGACGTAATTGCTGAACGGGTCTAATACTGTCCATAGCTATGACGTCAGCATCATTGTGTATTTTTGTTGTTTCCTTTTCACCACACGTACTACAAACTCTGGCGTAGCTCTTATGTTAGTATTTCCTCGTTTCTTCCACCACGTGAGCTATAACTGTGACGTCAGACAATCCCGTACATTGCTTCGGGGCAGACGTCCAATCTCCCGCGCTTTTCCCCTTGCACCGGACATCGTGAGAGACGAACATTTCCTCGGACATGTCCCACGTGGTTTCTCCTACACCACACTATGGCTGGTGTGCAAGAACTAAGATGAGTAATTCATTTTAACACCACGGCTTACTACCCGTTTTGATTGTGCACATAATTATGTACTAATTACGTTAGTGTGTTTGGGATGGGGAAGGCTGAATTTAGAGGAGGTGTACCCGAATTTGCGTTAAGGAAGAGTGGAAAACCATTTAGGAAATATATATTTAGTACACCCGACCGGAGAGTCAAATGAAAAATAAAATAAATATTTGCGAGCCAAATTCTTTCATTATTTAATTTTTCTTGAAAATTCATTAAAAAATAAATAAACACGCCTAATATACTGACACGAATACGTTTAAATACATTGAGAATGTATAACAATCATAAACACCTTAGTAGCTTAGTATGTTTTTAAATTCGTTCAGAAGTTTTAGATGATGGGGTGTGAGATGAGTGAAATTGTGAATGAACTTCCAGAATTTGTTTTTATTATTTCGTTTAAATTGGGAGGAGGTGATTGTCAGGAGAGAAGACAGATAGGCCTATTCATCAGTAATACGGTTTCTAGGATCATTCTTACCGAGTTTAATGGCTGAAAACAATTGTTAGCATGAATATGAGGTTGCAAACAATGCCATGTATTTTTGGGAATGATTTACCACGTTTGGAAATATTCATGTGGTATGATTTTATAAAAACCCAATTTTGTTATGTTTAAAAAAGCTTGTTTCACAATTATACACATACCTCGTGGGACAGATTGAAACACACCGTCGGAACGTAGTTGGCCCATTCCTGCCTTAGACCATGCGGCCACTGAAGCAAGGGAGGCTGAGCTTAGATTGTTTGCCTTGTACCCACAAGCCACCTCTTCCAGCTACGCGTACATACATGTATTATGCTAGTGTAGAAGGGATTAGTAAAGTAGAATTTGGAGAAAATTTACTGGCATTGACGTGGAAAAACAGTGGGGAACCATTTATAAAAAAAAACACCACAGTGCATCCGACCGGGATTTAACCCCAATTTCCCAGTAACTAACCGTTTATTATGAGATGACGCCTTAAGCCATTCAACCATCGAAGTGAGTTTTTTAGTACTGAATTCAGTACAAGCCAACTATTGCCGAGGGTACGACCAACTTTTATGGATAATTTAGTAGTATCGCATGTCATAGTTTAAAAAAATAAGTTCAAACGCATGCGCGGAAGAGATACACGTATTCATACACTAGCAAATCAAACAGAAATGTCCTGGTATTTTAAACCAAAATAAAACTATATTTATTTGGCCTGAAAAAGGTTTGGAGGAAGTTGGGTTGAAATATATTTTATAAATATATTCGTAGAAAAAAAATAGGCCGTAGGACTTTTGGTGTATTCCTAGACCAACAAAGATCATCCCTTTCACTTATGCAGACCTAACCTAATATTATATTATTTATTTCAACATAACCTGGCCTAACCTAGTCATCATGCAATCTCTTTTCATTTTTGAATACCTAACATAACATAACCATCAGGCGATTCTCCTTCAGTTTCGCAAACCTAATCTAACCTAATTATCAGGAGATTGAACAGACACTGGTTAGAGAAACAGGAGTCAAAAGTAAACAAACATACAGGCTAATCCCAGAGTATGCAAAACGTCCTCCACGCAAAAAAAAAGAATAATTAAAAAAAGGTCGAATTGATCCAAAATATACATAAGACTTTTAATACATTCATACTCTCACCATCATATTAATCAATAGTTTAGCCACTGTATAATATGTTTTAATAAGCGATATTCAATAATAATTACATCATTACTAATTAAAAAACGTGGCAGACTTAATTTTTGGTTCCCAGAGTACTATAGAAGGATTAGTAGCAATTTCTTTCACAATATTATACAAGAAAAATTTACCTTTGCAGCAGTTACCTATTCTGTAATGTATGGGTCCTAAGAGGGGCTTATTTTTGTTTAACTATTTACGAAACAAGACCAGCTTCGTTGGCCGCGGGTGTTCTGAGAGGTTTTTTTTTTTGACAAAATTGTTTCCCACTTTTCCTGCACAAGAATGTGGGTACATTTACTCTAAATCTAACTTTACTCATCCTTAATCCATTAGCGTAATTAGTACATAGGTGGAAACTCTAAAGGGTGGTAGTACCCAGAGCCGAAGGAAAAAAAATCTTACGTAGGATTTATGTAGGAAGACACTTATAGATTATATATTTAGCACCGCGTCTGACTACCCGTTCGTGTTATACGCTTTAAGTACTAATTACTCTAATGGATTTGGAATTGGGAAGGTTGAATTAGAGTAAGTGAACCCGCATTTGCGTGAAGGTAGAGTGGAAAACCATTTAGGAAAAACCACCCCCAGTTCACCCGACCGAGATTCGAACCTCGATCTCCCCGTCCTCAGCACTCGAGCTTAACACGACAAGCGCGTTAGCCAACTACGTCACCGAGGCGGGTGACACTTATAGAAAATACAAAAAAAAATCTATATGCAACATTGATATTAGCCTGCTTTACTATAGGCTATTATTAGAATTACTTTAAAGGTAGCGATAAGTCACAGCTACGGATTGCATGACTTTACGTATGAATATATTAAAATGGTTTTAGTGACGTATGTAATTGTTAACAAAGTTTCCTCCTATCGGAATCTGACTAAATACACACCCGTTGAAAGGGATATAGATCCTAGTAGAAGCCGTGACCTAAAGAGTGCGCCGGATCAGATGTGAAGGGAGGACCAACAACACGACCACCTGTTCGGAGACTCGTACAGTCACCATCATCATTAGATTTACAAGATAGAGAGAGAACTATCAGGGAGTTGAGACACTGAGACCAGCAGTCAGACCGTGACATCATATATTCTAAATAGGTGGAAACGACACAATCGTACACACATTAATATGATATAAGATTATAGTCAGAAACAACATTTTCAAAAGTTAGTCATCTATAAGCTATAAATAGATTCAGATATATCCTAAAAACTCACGCCCAGTATTATTTATTATATAAAAGATTCCCCGGAGATTAATTTTAAACAAAATTGTTAGAGCTGTTTTCGTAAAATTTCAAAGGTTCGAAAACAATCTACACTTAATTTTTGTACTAAAATAATATCTCTTGAAGAAATCATGACTTTAGTTAAGCATCTGAATATGAAATTTGAAAGAAATCCATCAAGTCGTTTCGGTTGTTGCCCCAAATACAGAGGTGCAGGCAGAGTTGTAAAATCTAATTTTTAGTTCTGGGCACAACTAAAATCAAGATACATAATAATATCAAGGTAGAAAGTGTTCACGATCACAATAATTCATCCATATGAATACGGTAAGTAATAAAGATACACGCAGATATGTTTAAAATGTACTATTTACCTGTCCGATTTCGTCCAGCTATTGCCAGGTGGTACCTACTCCCAAAAACACGCTGTTGGAACCGTTTGTTTGTAGACGGTTGGGATCGAACTCGAGACCCAGAGTGTTGCACCGCGCACGGACCACGACTGACTCGGAAGAGCTCGCCTAGCACTAGACTATCTCTGACGGAATACGCCCGGTGCTTGTTCGAACAAGCCGCCTGGAATGAGTCTTCCCTGGCGTGGCGCAACTTGACTTGGAATAACAGCCGACTCACATCGTGTGTTCCTGTTTACGTAACGAGACAATGGCTTCGCCGGGGTTATATTGCACCTGGGTATTGTTCTTCCGATACGATAGACTACTTCAACTGTAAGACAAAGTTAGGAGAAAGGCTTTTTGTTGGGTTATTTAACGTCCACTTGTTGTTAGACTGTAAATGTGTATGGGTGTGCATCGAATTTTAGAATAGTGATGAGAACGGTAGAATATTTGAGGAAATATACCCACATTTGCGTGTAAGTAGAGTGGGGAAACAATTTAGGAAAAACACCCTCATTACACCCAACCGGGATTCAAACTCCGATCCCACTGTCAATGGTAATCCAGACTAACGCGAGAGTGACGCGTTAGACTATGCGACCACCAAAGTGGATCATACTTGCTTAACTCTAATCTAGAATAGCCTGCACAGATGGGCACGCGCACTAAGGTTTCAATCCTTTATAGTCCAGTTTGTTGGTGATGGGGAGGTCAAGGTTCGGATTCTAGTCTGGTGTAAAAAAGGTTCTTCCAAAATGTTTTTCTAGTCTTCTAGCACGCTATTGCGGGAACATTTATTCTAAAGTCTACCTTTATAATACTTCCAGTACATATCAGGGTAAATACAGACCCACTTTAGTGGCCGAATGGTCTAAGGAGTCACTCTTATGTTAGAATGGCCTCGTGATTACGAGAAGATTGGTGCTCGAATCCCGCTCGGGTCTACTGAGGTTGGTTTTTCTTGAATGGTTTCCTACTCTCCTTCCTCGCAGATGCAGGTATAATACCTCTAAAATGCTTCCTTCCTCATCCTTACCTCATTAGAGTAGCTATCATATTTCCTTGTAAACTGAGCAGGTGGTAAGATGCAGTGAATTTTTTTTAAGAGTACACTACCACTTAATTGGTTTTCCTCAGAAAACCAAACGTATTATTTTAATAATCATTATATCATATAAAAAAACTCTTAATATATACATTTTTATGTAGCAATTTTTTTAAATTCAAAATTTCAACAATAATTCAACAGTAAACTTCCCTTAAATGTAATTTTTAAGATTTTTTTTTTGTAAAACAAACATAACATACATTTTAATCATAATCATTAAGGTTTTAATCAAAATATTTAAAATTCTCAGTAATCAGTCATCAATCATAAAACTACCCTTAATTTTAAGATTAGAATACAAATCACGATTTGACATTAAGATGTGTTCTTATAACATTTAAATACAACATCCATTAATTGTTTTGACTGGAGCACCAGTTACGAACAGAGGGACAGAAAAACAAGGACATACAGAACTGCAGCTCAATCATTTATAGTTTTAGGGCGCACAAAGTTCAAGATTCAGAATAATTTCGAGTCCGATAATGTTTACGATTAGCGTAATTTCTCTAAGTGAGAAAATAAAAGGGTTGATCACTCATATTTAGCTGACGGTTCCCACACGTCCATCACAGACTTTGCCTTCAAATATGAGTGAAGAATTACCCTGAGCACAAGACGTCTACTGGATAGCTCAGTGGTAAGATCCTTGCTGTACTAAGCCTAAGGTCCCGGGTTAGATTACCGTGTTCAGGTGTAATTTTTCAATTCAAAGAAAATTATATTTAGATGCGGCTATAACTGTAACTAACAAAAATAGTTTGAATATTTAATTCACACAGCGGTGACCTGACGGTCTAGGGGTAAGGTGTCAGACTTCTGTGCTGGGGGTCGAGGGCTCAATCCTCAGTCCCGACACAGATTTATTTGATTACCAAACCCTTCCTTAATCTCTGACAAGACGTGAATTAATCACAACTTGTGAATGTGTGGAATGTCAGGCCTCCACCGTGGTTTGGATTCCACTTTAAACTGTAGGTCCTCCATTTCATCTCCCAATCACCCTACCATTACACAATAGCGTAAGAGCGTATAACCCGAACAGGTAGTAAGACGCAGTGCTAATAATAATAATAATAATAGTAGTGTTAATAATATTGAATTCACCAAAAATGTTTCACGCCTATGGCTCGCTATGAAATAGAGATAACGTCACACAAACATTGTGTGGGAATCTCCTTCCCTCCCTTTCCCGTTTTCACCCACTAGCGCGGCCTTTCCTTTTGTTGACCAAGGTTCCCCTAGTTCTAGGGAGTACCAATCCATCTGAGATAGATATATCCTGGATCGAATCGGTTCAAAGGACGGTTAAATTGGCTTCACGTGCTTCTCTTTAATCATTTCTACTCCACCTTTCCTTCAGCACTTACCTCCATTTCTTTTCTTTCTTTTTTTATAATCGAAGAATATTTCTCCATAGATAAATGGGGGGAGAAATACTTTACTTTTGTTAGCTTTGAGCTAACTTTACAAAGGTATTTCAAAGTTTAAAAACTAAACATATAAATTTATTCTAGTTATCAAGTCAGTTTTCAATCATACAATTTCACTACCTTGCTTTTATTTTCAACACAAATGGGATAATAATGAGTAAGGTAGAACTTGGTAGAAATACACCCTCATTTACATAGAAGGAGAGTGAGAAACCATTTTGGGAAAACCTTAACCATTTCACCTGGCAGAAATCCTAACCCTTATCACTACGTCACTGGCAGTCTAGTCTATTGTGAGAGTGACGCCTTAGATCATGCGATCACCAACGTAGGTGCATGAATTATTAATTAGATTAAGACTGCACCTGTACTTTTGAACATTTTGTTGAAGTACAATAAACCAATGTATTCTGTTGTTTTGCCCTTGTGTTTCGTGTCTTACTACTCGTCTGGGCTATTCGTACATGGACTCTACTGAGCTAGGAATGAGTAAATAAGTGGGAAAACATTCAAGGAAAAAAATACCTTGGTCACGATATTAATCTTGACCTACACGTCACTGTAAAACCATACAGGACGAGACTGACTTCCTTATCTGAAAGTACGGATACTACTCTATGGTAAACTATATAATATAAATCAAGCATTGTCGAGATTTTACCATAATGTTTTCAAAGTTATATAAACAATGCTAGAATTTGCTTGAGGTTTTACTGCCAAAACTTTAAAATCTTAAATAAAAGTTCAAAGATTGTTTATATAACCATGAACATATTGTGGAAGGTTCCCGCCAATATTTACTTGGAACATTTTTCACCCCTTTCCTTGAAAGAGTATAGTTGTTGACTAAAAAAAAGTTCACACGTTTACAATAGCTTTAATTTTTATAGTGTGCTCACGGTAGTTTTGTCCTTTTCCCGCAGCTGAATAGCTATTTTAAATAGTCCCGTATTCAAATAAATGTCACTCTCTACACCCCTCCAGCCTCTTCCACACAGACGTTCCATCTGAATTAATGTCTTGTAACTTTGACAAGCATTTAATAAACTGACTTCACTTATCAAATTGGCCAAACTTATGGGTGGAGGATGAATATGGAACAACTTTCTTGGTAACTTTTGGACTGTCAAAAAAGGCCAAAGTTAGCGCACATGTGAGAGTTCGTCTGACCGCGTACCCCCAAATAGTAATTAACTTTGATAAGTAATACAGCTGAATCAGACCTCGCATCGAAGTTCAGGTTTATGTATTCAATTTTAAAAATACAGTGGAATTGAGACAAGTGAAACCATTTTACCGTATCTTGAAACAAGACAAAGCACTTGGAAATAAATATTTTAAAATTAAAGTACTGCGAAACTCATGCCAATTTCACGGTTTTAAACTGGATATGATTTTACCTGTGCTTTCTGCTTTGAACGTAATCTTGTGTCTAGTTTCGCGGCTATTGTTCCCTGAGATGGGCTTTTTAGAGATCCTGGCTTACGGCTATTGGTCTTTTTTATTTAGCGTGGAACTGAAGAGCCATGTGAACAAATAGTTATCTTAAAGAATTTTTATTTTTTTGAAATTTTATTTTTGGAAACGGTTTGTTCAAGAATAGAAAATTGTCGATTAAGTTTTATAAATATAGATACACACCTCGTCTATAATTTTAATAGTGATCAAATATCGATTAAATTGACATTTTTCAATAGAAATCTGCTGATTTAATTTTTTTTATGTAACAATGAATAAACATCGATACATTATCTTAGAAGGGGTGTTGAAAATTTTAACATAAAAATTTCACTCCTCGAGGAAACTGTTATTTCCAAATGTATGATTTTTCCGCAAGATCTGTCTGATAGCTAGAACCATCTATGGTTTCCGTGATCAATCTGTTGTTGTTGACGTGGAAGGATACTTTGGTCGGTTGTGAAGTCACGCCACGCCTTTCACCCTCCCGCCCACCATCCCACAAAAATAGATTTTAGACTTGCACTCGACAGGGCCAAGGGCTTTAATTCAACAAAATGCTAACGTATAGCAATATCATCACACCTGCTTTGGTGGACACATGGTCTAAGGCGTCACTCTCGCAATAAACTTGACTACCGATGACAGGGATATCATGGTTCGATCCCGGTTGGGTGTATTGACGGTGTTTTTTCCTTAATAATTTCCCATTATCTTTCTTCAAGCAAATGCTAGTACAGTTCTTCTAAACCCAAACTTACTAATTTCTAACTATTTAGCGTGATTATTACATGAGAGTATAAAGACCGATACACACAGAATGCTAAGTTAAGCTAAGCTATGCTGTTTTGTGCTGTGCTAAGACTTTGTCAGTTTGGTTTCACATACAATGCTAAGCTAAGCTAAGCTGTGTTGTGCTGTGCTAAGACTTTGTCAGTTTGGTTTCGCATTCAATGCTAAGTTAAACTAAGCTAAGCTATGGTCCCTCTTTTCCCTCCCAAATTTAGTGTTGTTTCTTTCTGGTATGCTTCAGTGAAGTTTAGTTATGATGGCGTTTTACAAAATGTCTTGTTTGAGTTCAGATGATAGTATTGAGGAAGAAAAGATGCTTCTATTGCTTTGGAAGATGAAGAAAATTTAAGAGGTGGAGGTTTAAATTGTTCATCTAACGGTTCCATTTTAGTATAAAAACACTTATTAGATATAAAAACTAAATATAACATTACTTAAATACCCGCGAAACAAACTGAAAACCAAACTTCAACACTTCTTTAGTTGTTTTCAGCAAACCAGCACTGCGTCTGTTCAACGCGGAGCCCAAGTTGCGTTATGCGCATGCGCAACGTAAGATGGCTCAAGATGGGAGATGGAAAAATTGCGCGGCCAACAATCGGAAAAAAAATAGCGTGGCGTAGCAAGGCATAACTTATCTTAGCTTTCTGTGTGAATCAACACACTTAAATACATGGTCCGCTATTTTTCTGAAGAGTTAGCAGAGCAAATCTTAGCCTAGCTTAGCGTTCTGTGTGTACCGGCCTTAGCCCGAAAGGTTATTAAGACAATGTGATTTAAAAAAAAGTGGTAGGGTGCGTCGCACAAACTTTCTCACGCGTTTATCTTAAAATACACACATTTGTTCAAAACTAGTAAAATTCGTAAAATAAAATTATGCGCATTGTTGCAGAAACACTCCACCAAAGTGCATTCAAGTAATAAGAAACTTTATTACAGAAACATCGAGACAAGAGGGACATATTTGTCCACCCAAGATCATTACAATCAATTTAATATTTCCAAGTACTCCATAAATATATATATTTATATTTACTTGTAGCTTAGGAATTATGGGTTTGATAAAATTATATTTCAAATTAAAATATTTGAAATTTTAACAACACTACAACTTTACAATGATAAATTATTTCGTATCCAAAATAGTTGTGGATATATAATCAAAATTGGAAATTTCTGCTTCTCTAAAGTGCCCTTAAGATCATTTTCATGGAAAAACGAGGATTGCAATTTGGTTTGTAATGTTAAACAACGCCTAGATACTAAATGTAATAAAAATCGTTATAGCGGATTTTTTAAATTCTATTATATCTATTTTTTCCATTCAGTAAGCTACCCTTAATTTTAGGGTTAGTTATCGAATTCCTTAAAAACGCTCGGGGTGACCTTATGGAAAACCTAGATACCAAGTTTTAACCCGAACTGTAAAATGCTTTCGACTCTAGTCCGAGATATATCTAGGCAAATTGACGGCATCATGAAGACCACTGTTTGGTTTTAAGGGGTCAGAAAACGTGGACATTTATCTAAATCTCGAGTTTAATTTTTTTTACACTTCTGTCTGCATGGGTCAAGAGAAATTATATATTATTATTATTAGCACCGCGTCTTAATACCCGATCGGGTTATACGCACTTACGCTAATGAGTAATGGTAGGGTGATTGGGAGATGAAATGGAGGACCTACAGTTTAACGTGGAATCCGAACCACGGTGGAGGCCTGGCATTCCTCAACATTCCCAAGATGTGATTAATACACGTCTTGTCAGAGATGAAGGAAGGGTTTTGCAATCAGATAAATCTGTGCCGGGACCGAGGATTGAACCCCGGACCCCAGCACAGAAGTCTGACACCTTACCCCTAGACCACCAGATCATCGTAAGAGAATATAAAAATATGGGCTATGCAATGCATCGCTGCTAGCCAAACAGAAATATATAAGATGCAAATATATAAGATTCAGAATAAGTCTTCTCAGAATTAGCTAATCCGGAACTTAAGATAGTTATATAATCACGTTCACTGATATTATTTAGAAGAAAAAAATATTGATAAGGGGTGAGTCAGACGTAAGAGCGAGAGAAAAAGACGGGCAATAATGGCGCAGTGGCGCAGGTACCTCAAATGGGCACACAGTAATTAAAAGTGTCAAGGCATGGATTCAAGGAGCTTAGTAATAAGATTAACCTAGCTTAGAATTTATTATAACTATAATAATTCATATATTCACTTATATTTATTTTTATTTGAATTAAAATAGTTTTATATAATAATATTATAACGGTTTTAATTGTACCTGCTTACTACAATAAATCTAAACTTAATTTACAATGGTGTTTATTGTGAATATTCGCAAAATTAATTTACACCTTTACTTTAATGATTATTATCAGAAATGTATAAATTGTATAACAAATAATGGTTATTTATTCCTGTGAAAAAATTACAAGCAAAATCGACAAATATAGGCCTAACGTAAGATAGATGGGAAGGGGTCGGGTGCTTGCATATTTTTGATTACAAACGTGAATAGGGTTTCCAAAACCCACAAAAAGGTGCTTAAGTGATACTTTAACGGCCCCACTCACTACACCTGGCCAGGATTCGTACCCCAACCAACTCGTCACCGACTGCCAGACTAAATGAGACAAGACATTTGGTCCACGTACCCATCGGCG
>CABEEJ010000509.1:0-141064 GCA_901482245.1 Timema douglasi
TAGAAAAAGAATCGATACGTGAATCAGATCAAGGCCTTTGAATCGATTCAAAAAATCGATTAATCGAGGGGAAAGAATTGATTTTCCAAAAGATCGATCCAAGATCGAACATCCCTAGTCTTACCCAAGGATACGAATAAATCATTGACAGGTAATTGAAGTAAAATTTAAATACAAAAGTCAAAGAAGACATTATCTATTCTACACACACAAACACACACATATATACAGTATATATATATATATATATATATATATATGAAACATGTACAGAATATGATGCAATATATTTTCATTGTAAACCCTTAACCTCATAAATCTATTTTTTAAATGAAGTCATAAAATCTTTAAGCATATACATTTAATTTTTTTTACTTTCTCTCAACCCCTCAGAGAGCGAAGTGTTCTTATCGTAGAAAAATAATCCGACACTGAAAGCAAAAAGTGGTTTTCGCGTTGCCGTCTGTTTGTTTGTATCTCAGACTAGAGCTGAATCAGTTTAATGATCAAACTTAAACTTTGTATCTGGGGCCTTCTTAGGTTTATCCCAAGGTTTTTTTGGAATTATATATCTAGACATAATACTAAAGGTTGCTTAGTGAAAGACAAAACGTGAAAAAATCAATTTTTTTCAACATCTGTTGTAACGATTTTGATTAAATTTTGTATTTAAACATGGTTTAACATTAAAACCAAATGACAATTCTTGTTTTCCCATAAAAATGAATTTAAGGGCAATTTAGTGAAGCAGAAATTTCAAATTTTGATATCTCCGCAGCTATTTGAAATACAAAATAACTTACCATCATAAGGTTGCAGTACTGTTAAAATTTTTTTTTAAATCTTAAATGTATTTTTATAAAACCTATAGTTTCTGATCTATAAGCAAACATATATTTTTTTTATGGAGTACCTTGAAATATGAATTTGATGTTTGTGTTTGTTGGTGGACAGAGATTCTTCTCTTTTCTTAATGTTCCTCTAACATTGTAAATTATTTCATTTATGCTTTTTGGAGTAGTGTTTATGCAACAATGTAAACTATTTCGTTTCATAAATTCTACAAATTTTTAGTAAATGTTTCTATTTTAAGATTAAATAGATAAAGAATGTACGGTACACCGTACCATTTATTTATTTTATTTTCAAAGTGAAAAATTTCAGAATAGCATATTAAACAATTAACAATGTTTACATTTTTTAATCATTTAAATTAAAAACTATTTACTCCTTTACTGATTTAATTGAAGTATATAAATAACAAAAAATGTAATAAAATACATAAATACAGTTACCGTATAGAGTAATTTAAGATAGCGCAAAATTATCCATACACAAAGCAAGTTCTGTTTCATGTTCTGTTAATAACTGCAATTATGTCATGTGTTCAATATGAGCACTGTCCACCTCAATGTACTTCTCCACACGCTCCCGTAATTCGTGACGTACAAACTTGAGCATGAGTGTTACGTTACACCCAATATCATTCCTGAGGAAACTGCAAGTCTTGTGGAGAAAAGCTGTAACCTAGCTTTCTCTCAGTTAACTTTTGTCAAATCTCCTTGCTCTCAGTTATGTCAGAAGGGGGTATACTGGGAAAAGAAGGAGCTACTTGCAACCCCGACTAAACTGCATTGCAAAAATTGTCTTATATTTTAGGGGAGATTGATAACACAAAATTGGGAAAATTACAATGCTGTTTCCCAATAATAACTATGCAGTTCCTTCAGCAATGACGCATCTAGAATGCGTGTTTCAAGGTGATCTGTGTCCCGAATCGTCTCCTGGTAGACAATCTACTTAAAATGACCCCAAAACAAAATTAATAAGGAGGAGTAAGGTCTGGATACCGTACAGGCCACTCAACGGGACCACGACATTCAATTCAGGAGCGCTGCAATTGGTGATCCAGCCATTCACGCACCATTATAGCGTAATGGTGCCGTGAGTGCTCCATCTAGCTGAAAGTACGTGTGATAGTCACCCTCCTCATTCAACACCATAAACATCATCATGTGCAGGTACATGTTTCCATTTAAGCTACCACCAATGAATATGAGATCGATATAACGATCCTACCATATCCCACACTACACCAGTACCTTACCACTTCTTTGAGTTGTTGTGTTCCACACTCAATGTTTGTGGAAATAACTCCAATACCACATGTTCTCTCTGTTACCCTTTCCATAGACAGTAAAAATTGCTTCTTTGGAGAAGAGAATATTCTTCCCAAAGTCAGCACCACCCTCAATCTTTCCTCGCATCCATTCACAGAATTCAACTTGTGTAACGTAATCGTTTTCTCCTCGGTGTTGCAGCAGCTCTATATCTTGTGCGGATACCACTTGTTCCTGTGGGAAATTATCTGGATCCTTCTTCAGCTTACACCACCTTTCAGGGATAAGGGAACATTGCCGTGGTCGTTTCCTCGTCTGTGGCAGTTCTCAGCCGCATGCATCTTGATTGGTATTTGACTGTTCAAGTTTTCCAAATCTTTTCAATCAGTTTTGCCATTATGTCGTGGCTTACGGTGACTCTAAGAATTTGCCTAACATTGAATGTCTATATGACATGGTGACAGTTACCCAAACCAGTTAACAGAATGATCTTAATCTTTACCTAAAATTATCTCCATAACTCATGTACTAATTTAAAAAATTAAATCTTTATGTATGGAGAATTTTGCTCCATCCTGTAGTTTTTGAAATCCATAAAATAGCACACTAGCCAACCACAATGTGAGTGAGATCACTAAAAATGAATAATGCAATCATCAGTTGGAAAACCATAATTTTTATTATTAGTGTATTATGCTATCTGACCTGGTGGTAGACAGCGAATCATGATATAATCCTCAAGACTTAGCAATCTATTTTATGCTTTGGATTTGGTTTTTATCTTGGCTGAAAGGGTTTGTTCACACAAATATGAGGTTTTTCTTAGCACCACGTCTTACTACCCGTTCAGGTTATACGCTAATAGGAAGTTAAGAAGGGCAAAATTAGGTATGTTGGTTTTCTCATTAGATGAGGGTAATTCACCAGCCCAAGCTAAAAAAACAACCAACGATGGCTCACTCTTCATGTCAGGTTTAAATTTTAGTTTGGAGGTGTCTTGCATCGGGTGCCGTGGAACGTGCAATTCACAGAAACACTAAAAGACAAAACTTTCTTCCAATTATTTATTTTAATTATTTTGTCCTAATATTTTTTCTTTGTATATTTTTTATGTTTTATTAAATTTTTCTCCCTCAAAATCTCGTGGAAACCCTGGTATCTGGATCTTACAAAACCCACAAGAGTCCCAGTAAACCGGTTGAGAATCCCTAGTCAAAGCCATTCGATCCTCAAAGACACATTTACTTCTTATACGATACATTTGCCGGTTATTTTGGTAGTATCCTTCCCCCTCCCTTCTCCATGCACCTTACTACCCGTCCGGGTTAAAAGCATTAAAACACCCTTAGAACATCTAACTGGAGTTTAAACCAGAGCAGTGGCTACTCGTAGCTAAAATTAGTGGGGGTGCTGCTCCAGAAAATGTTTAGCCTTTGTTTTAAAATGGTATAAAAGGGAAAAAAAACGTATAAAAAGAAAATTTATTCAGGAACTTGATAAAATCTTAACTAAAAGAAAACTTTTTACTTACTTTAACTTAAATTGTTACAGTTAAAGCTTGATCTATTCATTTAAAAATGAAATCCATTATTCTTGTTTTAATTTTCGCAAAAAGCTCAATAATTTTCTCCTTGATTTCTGGATGACAATTGAGCAAATTTTTCTTCGTTGAAGGTACTGCAAGCGTATTTAGTCTTTCCGGTTTCATGGTGCTTCTTAAAAAAGTTTTTATTCTTTTCAATGTTGAAAAGCAGCGCTCTCTCTGCCTCTGATGTAGTCATGGGAATTGTCAAGAGGATTTTTATCAGTTTAGTAATTTCACTAAAAACATCATCTAGATTATTTTTAAGATACATTTCAGCAGCTCAGTTAATTTGCAATATTCATGAATATCAGTCCAACAATAGAATACTTTTAGTTCAGTTTTAAGCTTTTCTTTGTCAATCATGGGATAAGCTTCAGTGGTCAGTACTATCTCTTTTGTGGGATGTTTATTCTTAAATCTAGTGAAGCAATTCTTGTTGAACAATTTAGCAGCTACTAAGTGTTTAGTGGAAGAATACCTGCCCATTGGATCAATACATATACAGCCACACACTTCCTTAGTTACAGTCACATAACTTATTTCTTGGGGATGCAAGGCCATGGTTAAAGTTTTCTGTTAAAATAAAAGAAAAAAAAAAAATTAATCAAATAGAATAGCTGGAAACAGAATAATAATCTAATTCTACACTCTACTACACTTTATCACATTCAAGAATATGGTACACGGCTTTTAAGCACAACACACGTAGAGTAAAAAAAAAACTTCCTTCCACTATCACGCCAGAGCCGGCACTGCGAGAGCAACAGTGCTCTATTTACCTGGCAGTCCTACCTTTATTCCCATCCCCCTCCTATGTGCGCATGCGCACAACAGTCAAACACCACGTCACTGGCACTGTGAGGCGCACAGTTCCATACAAAGATTTTTGTATCTTTTTCATAAACTGGGGGATGGTTACAAAAGTACTGACACCAAGCTTAAAAAATATATATTGTACTACAAAAATAAATAAAGAATTAAAGAAATAAATGGTACGGCGCACCGCACAGACTTTCTCTCTCTTTCTATAAATTCGTAAGATTACTGAACGGAATAATGTATGACGGCAAGATTGCCATCAAGATTCATCAAAATTTCTGTTTTAAATCTTATATTTTAATCTTTAAAGAATTAATGTCCTCATTTGTATGTTTGGACCAATAAAAAATATTAATATTGGGTCCACAAGGGTCAACACTTCGTATTTGAATTTCGACTTCCGGTTAAAATTTTAACATTTTATTAGGTGTTGCACATCTTCAAGTCAACGCAATGATATTTAATTATTCATTTATACATTTTGCCCAATAAAAAATGTAAATATTGACTATCGAGTCTAAAATGGAGATAGATCATTGCTGTATAAACATTTCTCCTAAAGGGTTTAAGGAAAAATAACATGCTTTTTTTAGATACTTACTTATATTTAATTACACTATGGCATTGGAGAATTATTGCGTTAAGACTTTAGTAGTATATGTTTACAACTAAAGCTCACAAAATTGTATTAATATATTTGCAAATATCTCGGAAACTGTTGATTTTATAAAAATATATGTCAAATAAAAGTTTTTTATTTTTAATAGTCCTACAATTTGTTTAGTATCTCAAATAGCTATGGAGATACGGAAATTAACGCTTCTGTAAAGTATCCTAAAAATAATTTTCATGGGAAAATGAAAATAGCCAGTTTATTTATAATCTTAATCAATACCTAGATACGAATTTTAATCAAAATCGTTGGAGCAGATTTTGAGAAAACAAATTTTTTCTCTTTTCACCCCTCACAAAACTACTCTTAATTTTAAGTTTTAATAGACACACAGACAGACGGCATTGAAAATACAATTTTTTAGGGTTGGGGGGGTCATGAGACGTCGACATCCATCAACATTTCAGGTTAGATTTTTTTTACGGTCGCAATACTTATACTTTAATGTCCAAAAAGTTAAAAAATATATATAATTGCGTATAGATTGAGAGTTATTGATTTTATAAAAATATGTTTCAAATAAAATATTTGTATTATAAATATATATACATATTTGTAATGCTAAGTAATTTCATATCTCAAATAGTATCGGAGATATTATAAAAAATGTTAATTTACGCATCAGACCGGAGTCCTTAAAGCCATTTTGCCGAAATATTGAGAGTAACAATTTTGTTTGGAATATTTATTAATGTTTATAAATTAAATTTAATCAAAATCGACTTTTTTTCTTTTTTGCCCTTTAGTAAACTAACCTTAATTTTAGGGGTAGATATTCAATTCCAAAAACCCCTCGGGGCAACCCTATGAAAACCCTACATATCAAGTTTTAGCTCAATCGGTAAAATAGTTTAGGCTCTAGTTGGAGGTACAGACAGACAGACAGACGGAAATTCAAAAACCACTTTTTCGAGATTCAGGGAGTCATGAAACGTCAAGATTCATCAAAATCTCGAGTTCGATTTTTTTGACAATCACCATACTTTCTCTACCTGTAAGATAAAGAGAAAGTAAAAAGGACTCATTTTATTAAATGTTATCGATAATATCAAGGGGTGCTGCAGCTCCGCAGTGCCTATACACGAGCCGCTACTTAACCACAGTATGTCAGACTAATCCCTTAGACGCCTTGCGCACTGATATACAAATTTCACAGAAATGACAGTTCAAATAAATACAAATTTGCTATGTTCAATATTGGTAACTTTTTAGTATATTATTAGTGTTATTTTATAGATATTGATAATATCAATCAAAAGTTACATAATCTGATAGCATGATTTGACGTATGAATACGTGCAAAATAGATAAAGTAACTTGCTGTATTTCTATGCAAATTTGACTTAGGGTAACATTTAAGGGAACTGTAACTGTATTTTCATGAAGGGAGAGTGGGAAACTATCTAGATAAAATACACCCAGATGGATTTTGAATCCCGGCCCTCCCGCAAATCCAAGTATGTGAGCCTGACGTTTAGTACGCCTGCCCTGCGATGTGGGTGTGTTGTTGTTGTTGTGAAGGTGAAATGGTTGTAAAGTTGTGAATAAGTGATATGAATGGGAACTGGCAGCCAAGGTGGGCTCGGAGGGGGGATGTTAAGGTGGCTGACAGGCCCCACCACGTGTCCTCGGTTGGGGGGATCTCCAGGAGGTCATCCCCACGGTCCTTCAAGAGAGGCAGGAGTTTGAGGAGGGGCGCTTATCTTTCCTGGGACATCCACTTGACAAGTTAAGGGTCACAAGTTAGGAGGAGGGGTTAGCATTAATTTAATATAACGCAATTTTATTTTGTCCCCACGTTTTGCTACTTGCTTGGGCTATAAGAACTTGCACTAATTAAATTAATGTTTAAGGACGAGGAAGATTGAATTAAAGGGAGTGTACCCGCATTTGCATGGGGAGAGAGTTGGAAACCATTAATTTAGTTAAAACACCCTTAGTACACCCACCAGGAATTTGATTTTCTATATCTTTGTATTCGGTGGTCTAGGCTTCTGTGATAAAGACACCTTAAACCATGCGTCCACTGAAGGTAGTATTAGAAATGTTAAACACCGAATGTCATGGCAGGAAAAAGTGAGACTATTAATATTAGAAAAAGAGAAGGTGTGTAGATATTTAGTTAAAAAGAAAGTAATTAAAATGCACTATTATTATTATTATCTATGGTCTAAGGCGTCCCTCTCGCAGTAGACTGGAATGCCGATTAAAAGGGGATTGATGTTCAAATCACAGTCAGGTGTACCGAGGGTGTTTTTTAAAAATGTGTTTCTTCAATTGTTAAGCACAAATGCAGGTACATTCCCTTAAATTAAAACTTTCGCATTACTAGCGCATTAACGTAATCAGTGCATATGTATAGAGCAAGATCGGGTAGTAATATGCGGGACAAAGACAATTAAACAAATATCTCGATTCACCAGAAAAAAAGAATAAATAATTAAAAGAACTACCTTTATTTTAAATACTGAAATTAATGAATTAAAAGTGATTAAATATGAATTTTAATTTGTATCATATGCTCACACTTTTGTAGGCCTGAATGACTATTTAAAAAGAGGTTTGATAAAGTGAAGATAATAGTTATAAGTGCACTGCACTTGTGAGCAGATATGCAGCGATGGCTGAGCGGTCTCTCACGTTAGGTTCACATTGCACTTTATTGTCATGGACAAGGAGGTTGAAGTTCGAATCCAAACCAGGCGCAATTGTGAGGATTTTCCGTATGTTACATACCCATCCACTCCAAATGTGGCTACATTTACTTTTATATACTTTGATCACTCGTACATAGTTTTAATTATCTTGTTACTTGCGCCAGTGGTCACACGGTCCAATGTGATAGACTCGTAATGGACTAGCTTTCCAGTGACTGGGTTTTACACATTCGAGTCTTCATTATGGTTTTCTAATCCTCTCTTCATGCCATGGTGGGCGCACTTCCTTTGAAACGTCCCTACTCATTTTTACCTCATAGAATAGGCAATTTAGGGTGTTAAGATGTATAGATAAAATAAATATTGGTTTATAAGGGTTGGTGGGTTACTGAGCACTTTTTATGTGAGAGATTGTTGTATTGGGCATTATCGACTCAACTTGATGGTTTGTAAACAGGTAGATTGAGCACCTCATTAATACAATAAAATACCAGTAGAGCTCAGATCAGAAGGCTACAAACCATCCAGCTGAAAGTTTCTCCGTAAAGTAGGTTCGAGGAGCAATTTAAGCTTGTTTCACACACCGAAAATAGAAGGTAGAATATGCTTGAATAGCGCAGCAACTCACATACTGTATTTTGACCCATGCAACGCAAACTTTTAAATAAAGGTGAAGATAAACATATATTTTAGTTCATTCTCCTGATGAATGTTTTCAAATTATAACGCTGTGTCGTGGCAAAAGTCCTATACATCGCTACACACGCTTTACATTAACGGGTTATTTCAAATCTCCTCTCTGAGGCCAACGAAGCTGTCTGCTTACTGTTAGCCCTACAGCTCATGCGTTGTCAAATGCACATGCGCACTGATTTGAGATGGTTGGTTCTGAGATTTTATTGGTTCTTCTATGCCAAGCACCTCAGGCAGAGTGGACGAAGTAGAGATGAGCTGAACTTTAGCGGAGCAGCTCACGCCGTCTTATGATTAGCTTAGAGATCGTCACGTGACCACGTTTCTGTTCTGTACTAGTTTTTCGGCAAAAGTGTGAATCCACAGTAATTATTAGTGAATATTAAAACAAGGCTTTTTTTTAGCTCCCAGTATTACTACCCATTTGAGCTATATGCCTATATACTAATTACACTTATGTGTTAGGATGGTTGAATTTGAGTAATTGTACCAGAAATTCCGCGGAAAACCATTGATGGAAAACCATACACAGTACACAAGACTTTAACTTGAGCCCCAATCTTCTCATAATCAGCAGTTTAATTAATTGCGATAGTGACTTCTTAGACCATTCAGCCACCGAAGCGGGTCAAGGATAGGTTAGGCTATTATTTGGGAGGGAAATCATAATACAGTTCAGTTGGTAGTAATATGATAAATGTTATCATTGCTGACCACAAGCTGTTGTACTTTATAAACCTTTCTTGCTATCAAGGTCCTAGTTTAGTTAGTCAGTGTTGTGCCAATACAATCCTGTGTTTAGAAACTGCACATTATACTCCTAAATAAAACTACACAATACAGATAGATACATAGATTTTAAATTCCATCGCGTTTCGCTACCATTTCTGGCCATTCGCACATATCATCTTCATTATGTTAATGTGGTAGGGATAATGAAGCTAGAATATATAGGAAATATATCCGAATATATGTGTAGGGGGAGTGGTAAAACATTTAAGGAAAATAATCCTCGCAAAACTGGCCGGGAATAAATCCTGACCTCCCCATCACCGATAAACTAAACTAATGGAGCTGACCATTTAGACCACGTGTCCATCAATGCAAGTCCGGTTGAATTAACTCACTTATAAAGCCTTATACAACCACGTAAGGGTATTTTCAATTCACAATAAACATTCTCTATTTTTATATTTTACAGAATGGTGCGTCTGCTCACAGTGATGTTATCAAACTATGAAAATTGGCAACATGATAATTAATTGAAAATGGACGTAGCGAGTCTTCATCATCTGATAACGCTTCACATAAAATATTTCAGACCTCCTTATTGTGTTAGTGGTGGTTGTAGGATGTAGGGCAGGTGATGATTGGGAGTGTTGCGGTTACAGCCTGTACTGTATAATCTGCCGGACGAATCTTTCACTGTACAGGAACAACAATTAGTGAGTCGTCACTTTCATATCCGCCATTTGTAAAACACATCGTGATCATTCACCCAACAACTTCTGACTGAAGAGTTATGTTGTCATATCCGGATAAAAGAGACACCTCATGTGCGGTGTATGTAAAACACACACAAAAAAAGATGTATTTTATAAAAATTAAGTGTGTCATTTTTTATTATTGTACATAGCTATATGCTGAGATATAATCAACAATTTTAATGTATATTATTTTTTATTAGTAGAACATTTAATATAGAGGCTATTTTTAGCACTACATCTTACTACCCGCTATACGCTTACGTACTAATAACGATAATGTGCTAGGGATGAGGAAGGTTGAATTTAAAGGAAATGCATTCGAGACTAGAAAACCATTTAGGAAAAAGGCACCTTCATCAAACACATCGAGGATTCGAACCCCTATCTCCCCGTCATCGTCAGTCCAGTTTATTATGAGAGTGACATCTTGCTTAGACCATTCTACCATGGAAGTGGATATTGAGGATATTATTAGGGGACCATCTACCAGAGCACTGAAGTGGATCTACTACGTACCGCATAATCCTTTGTTTTTCAAAATTTATGCTTTAATCTAAAGTGTAGGGGAAGGATATAAACATGTCACTATTGTATTAACAATCTTACATTAGGTATATATGTTTAATAATTTAAAAAAATCACAAGAAGGTAAAGTAATCTCATTTGGGATATTTTCCCTTTCTAAAACAACAACATTAACGTCATTTTTAACATGATCACTACAGAACATTTTTACACCAAAGATCTATATTTTTTATGCCAGTTATTTGGGAATTGGAGTGATTTTCAAGTTTTAATGCATTTTGCATAATAATCTGAGATCGTAATGGTGTTGTATTTTAGACTAAAAACAACCATCTCTTAGAGACTTTCACTTATACCTCAGAGGTGTCACAGGAGGGTACGAACAGTTTGGAGTTCACTATTAAGTTTGGTCTGAGATAATGACAGACCCAAACTCTTGTCATTTATTAAAATACTCTGGTGTAAAAATTAACATTCACAAACTTTCATTAAATGTAAATCAATAATTCTGTTTTTTCCCAGTGGTTTTTCTCGCACTAGTGGTCACGTGGTGTAAGGCATTAGTAATTAACAGCAGAATTCCTCTTTGGCAGAAGAATAAAGATGATAGAACATTAATAAAAGGTATTGACATCCTCGTATATTTAAAAAAATTAGTTTGATATTTTCGGAGTTTTTCGTATAAATTCTGTAATTCCGCATACATTTCTCGTTTTTTGTTTATTTCATGGATCCATTCTTCTCTATGCAATGAGGTAATAGTACGAAATTTTAAAGCGGTATTTTCAGCTAAAATCAAACCCCTGCTCTACATTCCATGGATTTTCAGAGACTGAACCGATTTTTACTCGCTCTGAAATTATGTGTGTGTGTGTGATAAGTATTCCTGACTGCTCTGCTCTCCGCTTTCAGCTACGCTACCAGTGTTGTGTGTGTCCGTGGCCTTAGACCCTAAAACTACAGAGGTGGGTCTTAGATTAATTAATCCATTACAACCCATGTGTTAAACGTAGTAATTAATCAAATATTCAACAAATTAAAGTCTAATTAAATATAATCGAATGTATTCATACATCAAACAATGTGCTCTGCAGCTGTCAATTTTAAACCTACAAGCAATGCTGCCAAAAATTTTGTCTTCTAAAAGATTCTTTTTACGTCGGTCAAACCGCACGCCCCTATTTTGTTTAATACTGATCTACTGATCTACTTGGAAGAGATTACATTACTTATTCCACGATTTTCAACTAGCCCTCGTGAATAGATAAATTTCTCCGTGGCGGGTTCTATTTTTCATCTGTTTAATTCGGGCTGACAATCAAGTTTGAAAAAAAGAAGTGGAATGTAAAATATGTTCCGTAGATTATTCACCGTGAAGCCCAAAATCTTAAACACCTACGTTACTTCTTCAACATCTTTCCGTGCATGAATATGCAATCTGGCTGCGCATGTGCGTAAGAAGTATGTGACTGAAACGTGCGTGGTTTTTAATAGCTCTCTACAGCTAATTAAGTTGAAGGGAAATATATCTCCGACATTAGGAAACTCGTACCTCTCACGGTCTTGATGGGAATAGATTACATTGAAACAATATGTTACTTGAATTTAATACATTAATTGCACGAGTACATTGTCTTAAAACTCATCGGGAAGTTACATTTAAATGTAATTGTTTTAGAGTGTAAGAATTGCGAAGCAATATTTTGTGTGTTTAGAATAAGCCGTGGCTTGCGTTAATTAAAATACGCATTGCACTTCCGGTAAAACATGCTGATTAACTAAACGTCAATTAAGTAGAGTAACGAGTAGGCTTTTGTTATAATAATTTGTTCATTGAAATATTCCTGGAGCGGTTTATTTTAGTAAGGTGCAGCGTGTTCCCGTTGTCTGATTGGTTAGGGAGCCCAATTAAATGGTACTCAATTCAATCTGGTTAGTGCCAGAAATATTTAATTTTTGAATTTTGATTATAATATTCAAATTAATACAAGTGCCAAGATTGATTACAAATGGTGTTCTTGTTTAAGGGGGTATGAAATTGCAACAGCTTCTAAATATTTGATATGGGCATCGCAAAATTTAACAAGTATCTACTTTTTTCTGTAAATTTAAAATTTCAAGTTCAAATACTAGTACGCATATTACAACTAATCAAGATAAAATTTTAACGTATCTACTGAAGCGACATTTTATTTTAAGTTTTCTTTGTCATAAAAATTACTTAAGCACTTGTGTTCGCATCCACACCTCCTTAAGTTGACTCATGAGATATGTGCTAATCTAATCAAGCCTGATATATATATATATATAAAAATTAAAGAGGGTAGAATTTAAGTATATATTTAATTAAACAATGCCTAGAATATTTTAACAATGCTCTTAAGTATAAAAATATATACATGTGTTGAACAAAGGAATTTTTACTGTCTAGTTAAAGTATGAGAAGTTTTCTGATAAAGGATGCCCATTGCACCAAGAAGATTAGATCGAGGATCGCCATAACCAAGGAAGTTTTCAACAATAAGAGGTTACTGCTGACCAGCAAGTTGAGTTTGGAACTAAGAAAGAAACGATAAAATGCTAAATTTGGAGCATTGCGCTGTATGAAGTAGAAACTTGGACTCTTAGGAATATGGAAAATAAATTCTTGGAGAAAATTGAAATATGGTGCTGGAGAAGACTTGAGAAGATCAGTTGGGCAGACAGGGTGACAAATGAAGCAGTCCTAAGAAGAGTGGGAGAAAAGAGAACCATTTTGGTCGTGATTATTCATTGAAAAGTGAGCTGGATTGGACACAGCCTTAGGAAGAACTGTCTTCTGTACTAAAATATAGAAGGAAAGATTGAGGGAAAGAGGAGCTTAGGAAGAAGGAGGATTCAAATATTAGATGACTTGGAGGAAAGAAGAAAATTCTGTGAGCTGAATGAGGAGACAAAGGACAGGGAGCTTTGGTGGTCTGAGTTCATTCACAAAAGGAATGGACATGTCGTGAACAGAACACCTAGTAATAAGAATTAGTAAAAGTTTTAAATTAATTTGTTTTGATAGAAATAATAACTATGTTTATTTTGTTAACTGTCTATAACGCATAATTTTTAATATAAATGACTGCATTTTATAAAGAGTAAGTCATCTACTGTTATTTTAACAACTGTACTACAATTTAATGTATTTATAATCAAGAGTGTTACATCAGGTACATTGCCTTATGCAAATAAATTCCTCTAGCATGCCCCATTGTCAGCTTAATTTCTTTATATATCGTGAAACTTAATCTTAGTTCGCTGCTTGGTGTATTCCATCAGTTGTGTTCGTGATCGCCATGGTTCATTTCTCCCTTCCACCTTGTCTTCTACTATATCATATAACAAGCTATTTATTCTCAGTGTATGAATCAACCAGTTGAATTTAATCTTAGAATTACCAGCAAAATGTTTTTTTCATTTATTCTTCCTAGAAATTTCTTATTAGTCACCCGATATTTCCCTTTTATCCTATAAATTCTCCTCCAGTACCAAATCTATATTCAGATAGGTACTCTCCTTTTGCTCAGAATCCATGTCTTAGGTCCATATATAACATTTAACAAATTTTTTTCTCGTCTCTTGGTCCAGTTTGATATTCAGTAGCATCCTTGTATTGCTGAAAGAATCTTTGGCCATTGCTATCTTTGACCCTATCTCCCGTGTACAGTGCGCGTCAATCTCAATCAAGCTTCTTAAGGGGAATCGTGCACAATATAAATTGGTCATAGGCCAAATTGAGTTCCAAATGAGTAAATACAGTATAGTAAAACTACCCCCACCAAGAAACCCTTCCGCTCCTAAGATATTGAGATATATCTACTTTGGCTCTCATGCAATTTGGCTGCCATGCAATTTAAAAAAAAATGTGCTTGAGTACTTTTAATACATTAGATAAGCAAAATAATTATTATATTCTGTGAGGCAGAAATAGCTGGGTCACAAAGTGGGGTAGGGAAAAAGAGAGAAATAAATGGTTCAGACAAGGATAGTAGAGTTAACATTCCCCCTTGTACCCATAGAGCAGAGCCACAAGTTTTACTTGATGAAATAAAGCAAATAGACGGGAGGTTTGGATCACAGATGGGAGCACTTGACGTGTTTTTTTTTCACTTTTTGCTTAGAAATATATTAACATAAATATAAGGATTAAACATATAGTTTGTATTAATAAGCCGTACTTTACTCCACCCACCAAATGAATTCATAAATGTTAATATAGCAACTAATTTAGTTTTAAATTATTTTTAGCGTCATGTATTAAACCCATTCGGGCTATACGCATACGCTAATGTAATAATTACGGTAATAGTTTTAAGGATCAACAAGGTTATATTTATAGGAAGTATACCTGCATTTATGTGAAGGGAGAGTGTAAAATAATTTTGAAAAACCCCTTTCAGTACACCATTTGTAAAATTAATTTATTACAAGTTATTGTGGCATATAAATATATAATATTGAAAATTATGTATATCTTCTGTAGAATAACATACTTGTTTAACGTATCGGTGAGCACGTGGAATAAACGTCAATATATTTTGGACTGGTTTCATGGTGACAGGAAGGCTTGAGCTCAAAACCCGCCTGGGTGTTCTGTGGGTTATTTTAATAAATGGTTTTCCACTCTCCCTCTACGCAAATTCGGGTAAATTTCAACTCAATTCTATCCCCCTCATTACTAACACAATAGTGCAGTTAAATTAGGATATCCCGAACGAGTAGTGAGACGAGATTTAAAAATTAAATTTATTTGTAGCTTCTAAATCAGGGATTTTCAACCTAACAGATTAAACAATTAAAAGTATTTTATAACTATTTAAAATAAAAAAACTTTACTGAGTTAATTAATATATATAATATAATAACAAAAAACACTGAAAGAAATACATTTATAGAGTAAAACAGCTTTAGGAATCAATAAACTAGAAAACTAGCAACCACTTTGCTCTAAATGGGCTAGAGGCGTTCACTTAGTCAACATAATTATTTATTAAATTTATTTCTTGCTGGCGCTCATTCCAGATGTTGCTATTTATAACTCACAAGATACTTTATTGCTAGTGACGAAGAAGTCGGTGTTTGAATACCAGCAGTAGCAGGGTATGTCCATTTTTAAAATGTTACTATACCCATGCCTATATTGGTGGTATTAGCACTATGCTATACAATTATTTCAATATTGACGTTCATGTTTTCTTCCGTGGTAAAAATTTATATCTTAAATTTTGTCTTATTTTAAAATGTTTTTTTTTTAATTTAAATTGATTTCAGAATAGATGGTTCTCTTTTTTCATTTTTGAATCTAGTAACCCTTAGTGAAGGTGTTTGGTTGGTATGCAAGAATGAACCTGAGTGGGCCAGGAGTGTGAGTGGAATGGTAGTGGCATTGATTTGCTCGCTAAGCACGGTGATTTGTACAAGAGGTGACGTCGTAATATGAGTGACGCAAAAATGCAGTCCAGAGTATACTATTGCGGCACAACTGGCCTATTCACATTAGTAGCTGGTAGGCGCTGTCGCCCCACTGGTTTGATAGGCTGTTATTTTTAGCCCTGCCCTGTGGTTGGCTGTTGGCTTCACCCCTAACTCCTGCCCCCTTTTCATTGTTCCATTGTTGGTTCTTGTTCCAAACATGTTAGTACTTGTATTTTCTTGTTTTATTTGTTTTTTATGTATGCTCATTGATTTGTATTTGTGCTCAATGGTTATTTGTGTATGCTATTTTTTTTGTTTGTGCTCATTTGTTTTTTATGGCTGGGTAGGATTGGGACGTGCGCGGAAGTTTATTTTATTGTATGAAGTCCACGGCGTCAGGTGCTCCTCCCGTGACGTGTCGAAATCGCTGACTAAGTGAGGGAACACTCAGCTCGACCTTTCCCCACCGGCAGCGTAGCATTGATGAATGCAAACAACCTGCAAGTGTTTCACTGTTGGACTACCTTTCACTTCACCCCTCCTCCCTCTCTCACTTTGTCATTCCCCTTCTCAGTGGGGGTCGTCAGATGTCGCAAACTTGTTAGAAATTTCAAAAATGGGTGACAATGTCCTTGTTGAAGAGTCATGAACCCCCAAGGCCACTTGGTACATCGGTCGTGGCCTTCTGAAGGTTTCTGGCTCAGATGTGCTTTCACCAACCCCAAGGCCGCTTGGTACATGGTCGTGGCCTGCTGAAACTCACAGGTTCAAATGTGCTTTCTAAATGCCCACTCTGGGACCAATCCACGTCGTCCTTTCAAAGAGGCCCTACGCCAGCGTGTTGGCGAGGCTGGAACAAACCTGAAACGCGGAGCGGAGAAGATCAACACACTGATGAACGGCTCAGTCTATAAAGGGCGTCGTAAGAATCACTGACGTCAGTCTTCTATCATTGCCCGACGTAGATAGGCCAAGAAAAAAGTGGTAGATATTTTCAGTTTTTTGCAAAACGTTACCGATTCTTACACTGACAGATTTCGATTACAAACTAAACCAAACTGTTTTAAGTAATTCAAACTCATCACAGCAATTTATAGATTTAAAACAAATATATTATTATAAGGCATCCTGGCTAGATAATGTCCTAGTCCTGGACAGGACTTCTCATGGAAGTGGCGAATGTAATAGTCTTCGATATTGTGTGTGGTCCCTCGTTATATAGGTCTTGTTGCAAGGTGGGAAGGTGGGAGTTTTATTTAGTTATTGCGTCACTCGCTAACATCAGGTTGAAAGGCTACGTTGTTTTCGCCCCGTAGGCCAGGTTATTGTTGTCTTGATCATCAGCCGCTTCATTCGACCAGTTCCCAAAACACGAACTCCAAGACACAAGACTAGCAGTCGTTGATATATGCTTGTTTGGTCACGTACACCATCCTGCTGTCCAAGAATATGAGTGGTCTTCTAAGAGTACAGTACGGGCTAATCAGAGCATTGCTGGCTTTCTCCGTCAGAACATCAGGGTGCTGCACAATTTGTAGCGTGTTTTAGACTTCTTTCCAATTTAACATTCATAGTGAACAGGCTGGACTTGCAAGTTGTTCTACTCTAGGCGGATATACGCTTGAGTAGAGACCTATATTTGACATAGTAAGATCGTGATGTTTAATAATGCTGGATGTCTATGAGCATAAGATTATCTGGGGTACTATTTTAAAAGATGGCAGTTTCTATTAGTATTTTTATTGCAGGATGTCTATACATATTAGGTTGTTTAGGGGCGGTTAGTAACATTGTCATATTAGCAGTCCACGCTAATGTTACAATACCGACGGTAGAAATATGACACCAACAGTAGAAAGGTGACACCAACAGTAGAAATATGACACCGACAGTAGAAATATGGAACCGATGGTAGAAATGTGGCACCAACAGTAGAAATATGACACAGACAGTAGAAAAATGACATCGATAGTAGAAATATGGCACCGACAGTAGAAATATGACACCGACATTAGAAAAATGACATGGATAGTAGAAATATGGCACCGACAGTAGAAAAATGACATTGACAGTAGAAATACGATACAGACAGTACAAATATGACACCAACAATAGAAAGATGACATCGACAGTAGAAATATGGCACCGGCAGTACAAAGATGACACCAACAGTAGAAAGATGACATCGACAGTAGAAAGATGACACCAACAGCAGAAAGAAGACACCTTATTACACACCCCATGTGAAACTCTTTTGTAGGATTCTTGTTGAAATAAACTTTTAGAAAATACGAACAAATTTTTCTTCGTGGTTAGCAGTGATGACATTTCACATAGTTAATAGTAAGTATAATTTTCGATTCTCGGTATGGACGAAATAATATATAGTTTGTGAAATGTGGGCTTCCCCGCACACATTGATGAATTAACGGCTGGAGACTGGGTGTTAGGTCTATTCTAGATTTAAGTTAGTTGACAAGTAACCGGCCCCTTGGTGTAGTGGTCAGTACAACTGGCTAGGAGACTAGGGGTCCTGGGTTCAATTCCTGGCTGGTACCCTGGGTATTTCTCCTGAAAGGGAAACTAGCCCAACTTCACCAGGATTAGGTTAGCTAGGATTAAGTTAGGTTTAAGTAGTTCCCCTGGTTACAAATCCCTTATCTCTATACACTCACTATCACCCTCATACTTACACTCATCATCTCATCTCATCGGGACATGGAAAGAGCCTCTACAGAAAGGAAGTACGATTAGTAAATTTGGGTGTCCCCTGGGCAATGGTACATTAGTACTGGCTAATCTTTCCACTCCTGGGCTACGAGTGATGCCGCCTACACGCGCAATATTATTAGTTTACAAGTCATGTGCATTTTGCAGTGTAGCATTCTAAAGGGGAGGATGCTACAAAATCTGCGCCACTCTGCTCAGAGTGAGTGCACCTTGTGAGTTCTGATTAATGATTATCTGTACATTTTTGTTTCATGAATTAAACTCATGCCATGGACGCCACCGCCTCTGGAAGCGTGATCAGCACAAGAACTGACGTATACCTACTCAATAGCTCCGATCTTCACCAGGAGCTCAAGAGAAGAGACATTCAATTCCCCCCTGATGCCCCGATGACCATTTGTAAGTCCAGCGACCCTATTAATATGGAACCTAGTAATAACGTTAGCCAGCCTTCTTTTGAGGATAAGGAAAAGGGCAAAATAGAGTCTGTAACGATAGAGGGAGATAGTGGACTCCAGATTCCCCCAGTTGTTCCTACCGCTAGTCTACTGTTATCCAATTCTCTCTCCAAAACGCAAAGTAAGGTTGCTAGTGAGCGTGTAAAACTTTGGCCGGTTTGCGATGGGTTATCTTCCCCTGATTTATTTAGCTTTTTATTAGAGGTTAACAGAATTTGGAAACTAAGACTCGTGGAAGATTTGGAGTTGCCTACCTTATGTATTGGCAAGACGTCAGGGTTTTTGGTGCATTTAATTACTGAATGTATTCAGCTAGGCCTTCCATGGGCTAGGGTGAAGAGTTGAATATTATAGTCTATAAAGTCTAAGAGAGAGAAGGATACTCTTTATAAACGAAACGTTAGGCGTTTCCAACTTCCTCATGAACCTTTTCGATTGTTTATTTTGGCTGTCTCTGAGGCTATTGAGGTTTTAGATCTGAATGTACCTGAGGAAGATGTAGTGGAAATCATCCTTGAAAACGTGTCCCCTTTAACGAGGAGACATTTTGTATTTTCGAATAAGCCTACTACTCTTTTTGAGCTTTACTCGCTAGCTTCAAATATAGAGGGTTCTCTTTTAGCCGAGAGGGATTATTTGAATGAATTCCCTGCACAGGTGTCCCGTAACATCAAACAGGAAAGATTCCCCCTGTTCTAGACTATAACTAGACCTACTGTGAATGCGGGTTCTAGTCCTGCTACTAGGCAAGTAGGCGTGACTAGGTCAAGGAGACCTTCAGACTTAGCGCAGGTCCGATGCTACCGTTGCCGTCAATTAGGACATCTTCAGAGGGATTGCACTTTGGGAAACATGTGACGTGTGGTGTTGTTAAGGGGACCGCCACGCGTGCCGTTCGAAAATCATCAATTCCCCTTTCCCCCGTTGTTAGATTTTCGATTATATCTGTGTCTGGTTTCGCTTTACTTGATACTGGTTCTTGTGGTTCATTTATTTGTAATAACTTTTTGAATATTTTGAAAGATGCAGGGAAGATACAGGTGGAAGAAATAGACGTCAAGTCCTTTGTCTTAGGTAATGGCAGTGTCTTAAGGGTTAATGAGAGAGTAATTTTGTCCATAAAAATAATGGGGTTTTCTTGGAAGAGAGGCCTGTTTTGTTTTCCGTCGTTACCCTACGACGTAATTTTAGGGAATGACTTCTTGTGGGGAACTGGGGCCGTCATTAACCTGAAAAGGAAAGAGTTAAGTTTTGAATTCTCACACAGGGTTAAAGTCCCATTTTGTAGTAATCGTATTGTTCCTAGCTTATGTTTGTTTGAAAATTGTGAGGAAGCCATTAGGGGACTGATTTATAAGTTTTCTGACATCATTACTACCAGATTAGGTAAGTGTAATGTTCTTCCTTATGAAATCATAATGAGAGATAACGTTCGCGTAAGATCTGGTCCTTACTCATGTGCTCCTCCAAACATGAAGATCTTCCGAGAGTTAATCGATGATTTGGAATCAAAAGGGGTCATCCGGCCCTCCAACTCACCTTATGCTAGTCCCGCATTTATCATACCCAAAAAAGGGGAGGGCTACAGGTTAATTGTCGATTATAGGAAGGTCAATAAGAAAATTCAGTTCGATCCATACCCAATGCCGAGCACTGAGTCAGCGTTTCAGCATCTCGGTAGAGTTAGAGTATTTAGCCTGATTGATCTCAATGCAAGTTTTTTGCAATGCGCCTTGGTAGAATCTTCTAAAAAGTTTACTGCATTTGTCACTCCGTGGAGACAATACGAATTTAACTGTGTTCCCCTTGGTTGTAGTTTAGGCGGACAAGCCTTAAGTCACGTATTAGATCATGTTTTGTCTGACATAAAGTATAACTATGTATTTAACTATTTGGATGATATATGTGTATACAGTAATTCATTAGAAGATCATTTGGTGCACTTAGAGGAAGTATTGACTCGGTTGCGGCGAGTAGGCCTGACCGTGAATCCCGATAAGGTAACTTGGACTAAACCCTCCATCAAGTACCTGGGGTACGTTATTTCGGAGGGAAATCTCCTTATCGATCCCGAGTGGATCAGCCCCATTATTAATTACCCTCCCCCTCGCAATCTCAAGGGGGTGATGGGTTTTGTGGGCATGTGCGCTTATTACGCCAGATTTGTCCCAGCCTTCTAGGATATTACCGCCCCGCTCAATGCTTTAAAGAGGAAAGGTGTCACCTTTTGTTGGGGCGAGGAGCAGGCACGAGCTTTTAACCTGTTGAAAGAAAAGCTTATCTCTCCCGAAGTATTAAGGATGCCCGATTTTTCTATCCCTTTCCTCCTTCATGTTGACGCATCTTCTGTGGCTCTGGGGGCTGTGTTGTCTCAGAGGTCATCGGAGGGAGTCAGACCTGTAGCCTTTGCTAGTCGGACTCTCACCGATGCCAAGAGGTGATACAGCGCCTACGAGAAGGAATGTCTCGCCTGCGTCACGGGCATTGAACGTTTCGCAGACTATCTCGAGCAAAGGGAATTCGAGCTTTACACGGATAACCAGGCTATTGCGTGGATGTGGAACCATCCCAAGCAGTTAGGGAAAGTGGGGAGATGGGTGTGGAGATTATCTATGTTCAAGTTCTCCACCCACCATATTTCCGGGAAACATAACGTTGTGGCCGATGCCTTATCCCACATGGCGGAGGAGTGTTGCCCTATTGGTTGTCTCGAGGTAGCTCCGGCTTCCTGCGTTATTAGATCCATTCCTGAATCCTTTATGGCGATTGGGGGTCACCAAAATAGTGATCCTTGGTGTGATGAAATAAAAGGCAAGATCTCTAGAGGGGAGAAAGTAGGGTCATATTCTATATTTAAAGGGCTATTAGTTGTGACTAATTCAAAAGGGAAGTGCAGGAAAGTGGTTGTGCCGGGGGTGATACGACCAATGTTGCTGAGATATTTCCATGATTCTGCATTTGGTGGCCATCTGGGAGTTTTGAAGACCGTTAGGAAAGTTTCTAAGGAGTTCTTTTGGCCCGGGTTGTATAACTATGTGAAAGAGTGGGTTAGCCATTGTGAGGGCTGTCAGAAGGCTAAACCTGCCCAAAATTCCAGAGTTGGGTTCCATTCCAGCCAAAAAAAATTGAAAAATATTTTTATGTTGGTTCTAGAATTTCACCAGGAAACCATTCAATGTGAAATAGTAAAAATATAAAATAACATTCAACTATAGAATTCTTTTTGACCAATTGAACAACCTTAAACAAAATTCCCAGGCTTATTATTTTTGCTGTTGTCCATTTATCCAATGGCTAAAATAGTATTTTAACGAGGACCAATGTAAGAGACCCATGATCTAATAATGCATGAGGTAAAATTTAAATTTAAATAGAGTAGTATAAAACGGTTTTCAGCCCACACCTCTAATTTATATACTCTTGCTGCATTGAAGTTATGACGTAAGTTAGTAAATGTAATCTTCACATAGCTCTCGCCGTCACCGACAAGGTTTGAATGGGTGAATGATGCCAAGGTGTAGAACAAATACTTACGATGAACCTCTAAGGTGCATTTATGGGAGTTGAGGTGTCATGACCTATGGGGATTCGGGAACGCGTCCCTCCCAATATTTTACCAAATGGGGAACCTAGGAATAGGGTACATTGAAATGGGGGAAAAACACAATACCGTCTACGATATTTATTACAAATCAATTAAAACATTGAGAATTTCTTATTACTGTACTGAATACAGTAGGCCTACCGGCATTGAATTATAAAAAAATATTCGTGCGCCAGAAAATAGCCGAGGTCCACGGAGGGAGGTTTTTGAATGAGTTTGTGATTTAATGGAAATTATAGACGTATTATGTTCCTGATTCTAAATGTAGGCTGGGGTGGAACGAGAATTAATTCTATTAAATAAGCCTACATATTAAATGTTATTAAAGTATAGGTAAAAAGAATGTATTTTCACTGAATAAATACATTGTCGACACTAGCTTTTAAAATAGTTCAGTGTGATGATTTTACCCCTAATTGCAATACAGCTGACATAAATTCTGGTTATTTCATCATCTTAGAGTATTTAAATTTGATTAATTGAGAGGGTGGGGGAAGGGGAAATTTTTAATTAAAATAATACATCATTTTATGATGAGAAGAACAAGAGATTTTCCCACTTTGCTTGCTGCATGGTCTAACGCGCTACTCTCGTGTTGGATTATACTACTGAAGACGGGAATATCGAGGTTCTATCCCAGTCGAGTGCACTGAGGGAGCTTTTCCCTAAATGGTTTTGCACTTTCTCCCTAAACAAATGCGGGTGAACTTCCTCCAAATTAAACCTTCCTAATGCCCAACCTGTTAGTATATAAGCGTATAACCCGAACGGTTAGTAAAACGTGGTGCTAAAAAAGAAAAGAAAAAAAGAGTTTGGAAAGTAAGGAAAGAAGAAAGATTGATATTTGTACCCCCAGTAATCAGAAGGTGGTGACGCGTGAGGCTTAGGGATGAAATGAGATTGTAGTCGTGCCGGAATGAAGATGTGTGACTAAGCCGGATCACTCCGAGAAGACCAATTCTTAAATACCACCCAGTGCCATGGTTCCAATATTTCGGTCAGTTATCAAATTCAGATTCTGACGGGGCCGGTATCCAAACCAGAAGTTTAAGACATTTTTTGAATCTGTTTGTACAAAAAGAGTATGAGTCACAAATAATAAAATTCCTGGCAAATCGCAAACATCTGTTCGTATTCGTATGATGATATTTTAAGGAGGAAATGACCAATGCATGTTGTGCACCAGTGTTATCTGGAAGAAAAAACAACCAGAAAAATCACACGTAAAATTAAAAATTACAAGAACCGGTAGAACCTGCCAGCTGCTTCAAAACAACTTTATCCAGCCAGACGTTTGTTTCCCCTCTCTCGCCTTACCAGCTCATGCTAGGACTCCTTCCCCCACTCCAAGCTCCACGCGGCCTGTTAGGCATCAGAGCTGCAAGAGCGCGTCACCAGGCAGATTCAAAATAACAATAAAATGTTGTTCGTTTTAGGTAAATTTAGGCAGATTATCAGTGGTGACTATAGAATATTAATATATTACTTTGTTCATAAGTTCGTAATCACTGTTTATATATATATATCCATGTTTCCAGTTATACTATTTTGGGAAAATTATGCTGAAAACACCACATTTGACAATTTTTTAAGGAAAAATTAATTATTAAAATACATTTTTTAATACATAGAATCGTTGAATATTCCTTTAATTATCGGAGAGAAAATATTAAATTTATATATCATATTTACGACTATATATAACAATGCTTACAAAATACGTCACTTTATGAGCCTATATAGGACTCTTAACCTGGTATTGAAACACCAGCCCTAAGTGTCAGGGGAATTTAAATGGCCGAAATTCGTAAATTTATTCTACAGAACTCGCTGCCAGTTCTCCCCAAAATTACCTAAAAGTAACAGAATTTAAAGGAGAGCACTTTATTCACCCATGATACATTTTTATTGACTGTAGAAAATGAAAAATTAAACCTGAAAGTGCCCAAATGGGTAGTAAGACGTGGTGCTAAAAAAAAATAGGTTTGTTAAACATTTAAGAATATCGATTGATGAGTGGTAATTAAAATCTGGTAGAGATCATATTGAAATAGAAATGGCATTTTCAAATTTGAAAAATACATAGATAGCATGTGAAAAATATAGAAAGTACTAGGCCTTATCTTGGTATAATACCGGTTTTAACTTACATACAATTTCAGGGAAAGAAAGCTTACACAACACATTTGGAATAGTCTACCGAAATAAGATGGAATATGTCAACAATGAAACTGAACATTTTAATGAAGACCTGCAGCTTTTTATAGAACAACAAAGAAAGTGCAGAGCCTTCCGGAGTCTCTAAAACATAAGAGCATAAAAAAAACTTACCAATTCGTTTTGTTCTTCGGTAACAAATTGTCCCCTAACAAATGTTTGGGAAGAATGCATACAAAGGTGTTTTATTTGGGTGACATCTGTTGAGTTGATGATCGTTTTATCAATTCTTTTTAGCCTTGAAAATGTTAAATAGACGTTGGTTTATGTTTTTACTATAATGTCCAATAGGTGATAGTATAACACAGCAGTGGCGTGTATTCCATGGACGCAAGGTACGCATCGCTTACCCAGGGTCAAATAGCATTAACAAAAAAGTTATGAGTGTCAGTTTAATCATTGCTATGCTATTGTTTGATATATAATGTGTTCCTTGTTCTACAAAGTGCAATGTGCTACAGATTTTACTTCTTCCGTCTCTGACTGTGGTATTTGCTCTTCAATCTGTGACCTAATAGCACCGCGCCTGTGTAGTACGTTCCTCCAAGCTGTGTACTTGTGTTCAGTCAGTCGCTCTCGGCTGTTATGGCCACAGGACCCGCAATCACTTGGGAGCAGACACATTTGTTCCTAAAATGCTACACATTCGTTGATTATTTCCTTATTATACGTGACAGAAACCACATTAAAATACAAATTAAATTTGTTTAGTGTTTAAAACATTCACCAATCAATAATGGTTATACTTTTTAACGTATGAATGTATTGTGTTAGGTTATATGTGTGAGTTGTGTAACGTGGTATTCACAGTGTATATGACATTAAGGTAAGGGATCTTGCTTCTTACTTACTATACCGTTGAGAAGCATGGATATCCAGTTGAGACCATGCGGATCTACAGATCAACCAAAATGTGATTGCGTCATAGGCAATACTTTAAAACATAGCTTTGCTTTGTGTACTATCGAGGAGAAAAAACAAATAATACAATGTGGTAGACGTACACCTGGTCTGAACATTAGTACAAAAGTAAAATCATATTTAAGGCGTTTCAGGTCAAATTTGTTCAATAATAATTATTGGTTGACGGGATTTTCTCATCTACAAAAGTAATACTGTTAGTCTAGTCTTCTTTCTTCAAATGGCAAGTGTGTTTGAAACAGTACTGATTACAGTGACAAGTGTGTTTGGAACAGTACTGGTTACAATGACAAGTGTGTTTGGAATAGTACTGGTTACAATGACAAGTGTGTTTGGAGCAGTAACAATGACAAGGCCAACATACACAAAGGCATTAAAACACAGTTTGTCCCCAAATAATTTACAAGCCGTGATCGCTGAAAAAATTTGGTAAAACTAGAATTGATCTAATGCTTGATAAACAAACAAAAACGAGATTCGCCGAACAATGAACTTGTAAGTAAGAATAGAGAAATTACTAAGCGATTCACTGATGTAGTTTGTTTTTTAGCACGGTAAGAACTGGCATTTGGAGGCCATGACGAAACGAGTGAATCTTTCAATAAAGGTAATTACGTTGAACTAGTAAATCTTTTAAGTGAGTATGATGAAAAATTGAAGAACCGTTTAGAACATCCATCTATATTTACGGGTCTATCGAATTTGATTCAAAATGATTTGATCAATGTCCTTTCAAATGTGTAACTGTCTATTATAAAAAAGAGATCAATGCAACCAATTTTGTTTCCATCACACTGGATGAAACAACAGATGTAGATAGTTTTTCCCAGTTGTCTTTTGTCTCTCGCCATGTTACTCAAGATGTACAGGTACACGAGAGATTTTTGGTCTTCAGAAATATTTCTGATGGCAGAACAGCAAAAGCACTATACATCTATGTTGTAAAATTGATACAGGAGTATGGTTGTGAACAAAAGCTGATTGAACAAAGTTACGACAGGGTTGCGGTTATGGGGGGGCACTTGAATGGATTGCAGTCCAAAGTAAGAGATACATTTCCGAATGCAATTTTGTACACTGCTTTGCTCACTGCCTGAATCTTGTATTGTCGCAAGGCGTGTGCCTTATCAAAGATTTCAGATTTTTTTTCTTACTTTGAATGGCCTAGCATAATTTTTTTCAAAATTAACCAAAAGAACACAAGCTCTGGATGAAGAAATGAATAAAAGGCTTACAAGAGTAGCTTCTACACGCTGGAATTATAATTCTAGATTGGTTGAAACTGTTTACGAGTATAGGAATCAACTAATTTCATTGTTTATGAAAGATTACAGATCCAGAGAAAAAATGGGATCAGGAAGCGTACATTGCTGCCCATTGATTCGAAGTATCGATGCATGATTTCAATTTTAATTTTATACCTAATACATTTGCTGATATTTTCCCTTTTACTGATATATTGCAAGCCAAAATTAATTACATCGGTTATTGCATAATCAAAGTAAAGGAAATTCAAGATCAATAGAAACACAAGCGTGAAGAATTTGAGAGAATCTGGACAAAACCTAACAAAGAGTCGGATGTGAATGAGCCTAAAAAAAAAAGCAAGAAATACTGAAATTTTGTATGTAAAAATATATTACAAACGCCTATACAGTGGATTTTGGACAAACTTATAATAGAGCTAAGTGATAGGTTCAAGAACTTGGACTCACTATGTTTTTTTAAAACTTTTACATATAGATAATTTTGAACAATACAAACGCAGTTTCTACGAAATGGTTTTTCAGATCTTAAAATACAGCTATGGTAGTATTTTTGAGTTCCCTCCTTTAAGATCACAGCTTGTAGTCATCTACATTTCACAGGATTTGCGTCACACAAATGTCAGTGATTTGCTAATTTTTTATTGAATCAAATCAACTACAAAGAGCATATTGTCAAGTGGTAAAACTGTGTGAACTTATTTTAACCATCCCGACGACCAGTGTTTCCGTTGAGAGAATTTTATCAGCACTAAAAAGAATACAAAATTATGCACGCAATTCACAAAGCCAAAAGAGGCTCACAGACTTGTCAGTGCTATCCATTGAAAAAGGTCTTCTACAACAATTAAGGCAAAATCCGCAGTTTTACGATCTCGTGATTGAGGAATTTGCTAAGGAGAAGCGGCAGAAGGGAGCGCAAGTAATTTTACAGTTTTTTTAGCATTACATTTTTTTGACCAAAATAAATCAAATATTTATCCAGTAGCAGCATAGAGTATAGTTTTCTGCACATGCCATCTTGAATATCTGTCAAGGGTGTCCTGGAATTTTGTCAAAACTTTTTCTTTTTATTTAAATAGTTTTGACAAAATTCCAGGACACCCTTGACCAGATATTCAAGATTTGTTGATTTTAGCATGTGCAGAAAACTTAACACTTATGTTGCTACTGTAGAAATATTTGATTTATTTTGGCCAAAAAATTTCAATTCTATAAAATTTGTAAAAATACTTGCATTCTCTTCTACTGCACCTTAATATATTTAACATAAAATTTAATCTTCACATTTAAAAAATCTTGATAGCTTACCCTATAAAAATATTCACCACGCGTCACTGGTAAAGTATTACATTTTGTTCAGAGAGGGTGGACTAAACTTGTAGATAAGGTGCTTAAAACATTTCAATCAGTAGCTGGTGATTAGTACATAGAAGAAAGATGCCTTTTCCGAAGACATAGAATGGTAATTTCTTCAACTTTATGACATAAAGTTTTGAAAGTAATGCACAAGCCACATTTTGGAATAGTTAAGACCAAACATCTAACCAAAAATTACTTTTTGAGTCCAGGGCTTGGTAAAGAAATTTAAGTTTTAGGCTATGATCTAGAAAATACAGGGTTCACTTGAAAGGTGTGAGCCATTCATTCTTGGAGAAGTATACACTTTGATTTTTTGGGGGCTCTTAATGGAAAAACCTATTTTATGATAATAGAAACTTATTCTAAGTGGTTATTAATTTGACAGATGTCGTCAGTTACTACAACAGACCCGATTCTTGCCCTTAAGGTCTTATTTGCTTTATTTGGATTACTACCTATATCTATCAGATGCACCAAACTTTCCACAAACCAATGGTCAAGCGGAAAATGGTGTTGCCAGGATAAATGGGCAATCAGGAAGTCCATTCGGGGTGAGTAAGATGTTCATATGGCCTTAACAGAATTTCTAATGTACTATAGCATCACCCCTCATCTAGCCATTGGAGTTGCACCAGCCTTGTTGAGGGTAAGTAGAGACTTGTGGACCCCTTTGGATGTCATAAATGACAGAACAGATGAGATTTACTGATACAAATGGAATTCCCCACTTGAGATCAAAAATTGGGGTGAGGGCTTATGGTCTGTTTCCTAAATAATCTTACTCATATAAAGATAATGTGAAAACTTAATAAATCCATAAATCAGGACCCGTGGATCTGTGGATAGTTCTTCTCTGGCTGTGTCAAGACTCTAGATGTGGTTGCGACCGGACGTATAACCCCTTCCTTGTCATTCTGGCTAAATACTGCTGATATACCCCTAAGACTTGCAACAGAAGACAGCACTATATCCGGATTATAATGACCCAAAACAGGGACAAAACAGTGAACTTTTAATTTTATCAAATAAATGATTACACTCCCAGATCCAATACCATGGAATCCCTTTTTTAAAGCAATTCATAAAAATTATTTAAGATGACAAAAGTCTCCTTGAAGAATTTCCTATACTATTTTACCATAAATAGAAATGACTTCGATTTTCAGGTGTTGTAATTTGTTTGTTGATATTTAGAGAGTTGTTTATTTTGTGTTATAAGTTTGTGTGATTATTGTGGTGGTTTTCTGTCAGCAGCTTCAATAGTGGAAATATTACTAAATGTCAAACATTACAGCTAACGGGACTCTCTCCTGGGAAAAATTGTGTTAATACTATGGTAAAGTTGGATAAGAGGTGGATAGCGAAAGCTGGAAAAACCCTCTTGGAAATAGAAAAAAAATAGGACAAAAAAGAAGTCTTGCAAAGAGAAAACTGGAAGACCTACTAGAAGAAGCATAAGACCGAGAGAAGCCATTTTATGCATCAGGAATCCACTAATGTGTAAAATAAGGAGAGTTAGAAACACATTTTTTTATTTACGTTTTACTATATTCCCGTTAATCATATTTTTACTCACTTATGTACCTTTTTGTCAGGGTGTATAAGGGATATCAGTTTGAATTTTTGTGAGTATGCTGTCCATAGTGCAATACAAGCTTTAACCGAGAACTTTTTCAAATAAAACATGACAGAAATAAAAAACAATTTTTTTCAACATTTTTTTAAGAGTTTAGTAAAAAAGTTATAATTTATTTTCTTTTCATAATAAATAAAAATCACCCCATCTAAAGTTGTATTAAGAAACTATCTTTCAATAGAAAAAAACACGCAGTAATATCTTTTTTGGTTTCTGAGAAAATAGGTACATTCGTTAGCATGGAGAAGCATAGGACGAAGTGTCCCCCTTAACATGACAAAAGCCCCTTTGAAGAATCTCCTATAATATTCTACCATAAATATAAATGACTTCAATTTTCTGAATGACTTGGTGTTGCAGCCTCTAGTACCGGTTTGGTCATATTTTTATCCAATTTCAGCCCATATTTCCCAACTACGTACAAAAAATATTTTATTTTTGGTTGTTGAAACATATACTTGGTTTTAATCTCAGTCAATCCAAATTCCCTGAACCTATACAATACTATATTCAATCTTTAATTATGTTGCCTTACTGTACGACCCTCTACCACAATGTAATCTTTCCAAATTTCTTATTATTATTTATTTGAGATATTTAACGTGCACTTTATGTACTGACTAGTTAGTGATTATATTAGTACTAAATCTTGCCAAACCACCATGCCTAAATGTTGTAGACGAATGTGTGAAAAAAGATAAACATTAATAGTTTTAAGAATAAAAGAGCATGTATGACTTAAATGTATGGATGTTGTTGAAGCGATGGTAGTATGCAAGGATATGGAAGTATGGAAAAAGTTAGTGTGGATGGATTAATTAAAGAGTTGTTTTTTGAGCTATATACACAGTTTCTTGCTTGCTCTGTAAGGGGACGGCGTGATTAGATATTATGTAATATATTATATATAATGTATGTGTAGGCCTTTATATATAGGTTTTATTTTTTATATATATAATAAGGCAGTGTATAAATTTTGTACAGTAATGTAAATAAATTCAAATTCTTCAAGAAACATGTAGTGCCATATAGTAACTTTCTTTGTGTTTTGTGTATTTTAAATGTGCTTCTTCATATGAAAAAGGAATATTTCCAAAAATTCAAAACATTGTGCAGATGAAGAAGTGTGAAGTGTGAAAGACAAGTGTTTTTTTTCTATCTATCTTTTCACGTTGGCTTCCTTCACACTCTTACTTCACATTTTTGTACAGTGTTTCTACACAGTCTTTTTATACATTTCCAAGCCATTAGGCAATAATTCATTTTATATAAATAAAGGCGACTTTCTGTAAGTTCGTTTATAATTACTAGAGAGCCACTGAATATATTTGGATGCTTTTTTTTATATTATTAGAATTTTTCTGGGAAGGCTTTAAACTTTTTATAAACGATTTATGTCTTCAGGAAGCTGAACAGTGACATTAAAGACAGTACAATTGATGGGTTTTCATATATAATAAAGAGTTTTTGTACCCATGTACTACACATGTGTAAATCACCATTATGTTGGTATTCAGATACACACCGTTTATCGTGAAAGCTAGCAGTCTTACCTTGACGGATTACACTATGACCCTATCTTTTACTTTATTTTCAATTGTTTGCTTGTGTATGTTCAATTTATGATAACTAGTCCAAGGTACAGTAGCCCCATGGCTTCTTTGGTGCTGACTGACAGATCACAGCTGACTTCTGACAGTCAACATTTATGTATATACCTAAATTTCGACTGTCTGAAGTGACAGCTGCTAAACACATGTTTTTGCAGATCATATGGTTTGGCGTAGGAATACATAATTTGGTCTGGTAGCTTCCCAAAGCCGTCAGATGTGAGCTGTCAGTCAGCACCAAAGAAGCCATGGGGCTACTGTAAGTATGACTAGCCGTTACAATGAATATTTCGCTACAGTCACGGCATGTTCGCGTACGTTGTAATGATAATGTTTTGGACCCCATAATCAGTGACGTGCGGTGACTTTTCTCAAAGAGGACTAGGTTTGAAGACACCTTTCATTATGGGGTTAAAGAGGAATACTCTCCATATAATGTACAATATGTTAACTTAGCAAATACACCTTTACAGGTCATAGGGTAGGCAATTTATCTCCCTCCAACCGATTCACAATATTTAGACATGGAATAAACAAACAAATACATAAATAAATAAAACCAAAACATGGAAAAGAATAAACACATAAATAAATAATTACGTGTATAGTCTTTCATTTTTGTTTTAGCAGAATGTCTAGAGTTGGCCTACTTTTCATTATTACTTGCTGCTTTTATTCAAAAGTGAGGGCTCCAAACGAAACTGCGAGTAATCGGTCGAGAGCACAGCATTTAGAAAGGTGAATGGCACTGCTACATCCCACTGAAATACCTTCACTAACCCTGCTCTTGTCTCAGGTCCCTTCCCCAAGCATTGTTGTGAGGGAACAGTTTTCAAATCCGAGTCCCCTTCCATAGTTCACACTTTCAAACACTGTCAAATTAAATTGACAATCGAACACTTTAACACTTCACAAGATCTCTTTCATCAATGGAAACAATTACATTAGCTTAACAACCACAACACTACCACTTATAAGAAGCAAACCAAAATTACATTTACCTGTGACAGAACGCCAAGTGTTGGCATATATCTTATTATAGAGACGGACTAGGCTGGCTTCAACTAGTCCTTTCCCCGGTAAGAGCCGGTAAGACTCGAGCGCTTCCGATGCTAGTTGGGAGAGGGGAAGGGGTCCGCGCAAGCAGCGAGAATATAATTGAGTATTGTGACAGCGCTTCTGATGTTAGTGTGTAGTCATTGTAGAGAGGGAAGGGGGTGTGGGGGCAACGCACAAATAGCTAGAATATCGTTGAGTATTGTGACACAAATTGAGACTCGGATAGATTTTATTTTATGCTTTTATTTCTCGTTAAAATTTAACTCAAAATAAATAAACTAGAAATGTCTGGGGACTAGCCTAGTCCTACTAGTCCATTGACGGCACGCCACTGCCCATAATATATTCAAAAAGTCGTGGATGAAGGGTATTTTTTTTTTAAAGTAATGTATGTAAAATTTTCCTTTAATACTTCAACCATGGAAAATCACGCACTCTTCAGAATTAATGTCAAAGTCTTGCATCATTAAACTTATATTTTTTCTTTCAAAGATCAACTCCGTAATGTGTAAAAAAAAAAAAGAAGCAAGTGACTATAGATCCTAAGGTTATTAGAATTAAGAAAGATAAATGATAAATATGAATTTGCGCCTTAAAATAATATGTCACCGTTGACAAAACACTAGTAAAATTCAATATCGTTACCATGGAAACGCATGTTTCAAAATTAGCCACCAAATGGCTTTAGCTGTATTTTGCTGTCCAAAAAATATCATGCACCCTATGTACTTAGGGGCACCAGAAACGTGTTATGTTAAAGCGTGCAGTAAAGTGCACAAGTGCTTAGGGGACAGACTATTCAGACACAGCAAAATAAAATAATGTTTAATCTAATATTGAGAAAAAAAGTATGTCAATATGTTGGAACTACTTTTACCTGATTATCTTTTTGAAGTCCAGTTCATAACTAAACAGTCCCTTGGATTAGCATCTGAAAGGCGAGATCTGTATTTCATTTTCACAATTTTAACTATGAAGAATGCTGATTTGCACAGAAAATATGATTCAAAATATTATTTAATTTTCATCGCTAAGATATTCATCAAAGGACATTTTGTGTGGTCTACTAGTTTCTAGAAATGTTGTCTGCATGGCAAGCCTTAAAGGACAAGTTGTTCTGTGGTTCTGAAATCTCTGATTTCAATTAAACATTCGTTTTGTACAATGTACAATATCATATAATTAATATATTTGGCAATTGTACCATGATATTAAATGGATTTTTACAAAAATACATTGCCCAACTTTTCTAATTGTCACCATACAATTTGCTATCAAAACAACCATTTCTTGCAATTCTTGACATGTTTGGAAAATGTGTCAATACATTTTGTTTATTTTCAAAGGGAACTACATTTCAGTATGAACATCTTGGTGGGCGCAGTAAAAGGGCCGACGGGTGATCGTGCATACGTGGACATATGGGGTTGGTGGCCCTTGGTCTAACCCATTACTCTCATGTTTGACTGGCTTTCATGTGCGTAAGAGATTGGGGTTCAAATCCTGGTCAGAGGGCTAAGTGTGGTTTTAACTAAAAAATTACCAATGTCCCTCTACTCAAATGAGGGTACTTTCCCTTTAGATTGATACATTCCTCATTTCAATCCCAGTAGAGTAATTACTGTATGCCTATGGCCCTAATGGGTCCTAAGATGCGGTGAAGAAAGCAACAACAAACCTCACTTGAATTGTGAATCTACTTTACTCAAAAGCGTTATGCGGCACCTTGCGTATTTACAATAAACTACTAAATGTATCTTGTTTTTATGTAGATATGTAATATAACAAGCTATTCTGTAATTTTTTTTTGTATAATTAAGGTTATAATACTAAGGTCCAATTTTACAATGTCATGTTATTCTATTCGTTAGGGCTTAACATGAGGTTAAGCGATAACGACCACTACTTTTGATTTTACAATGTTTGGTTAGCGCTAATGTTCACGTAAATGTGCTCGTAAAGTTAACGCGAGGTCTACCTTCCGGTTAGCAAACATAACGTCCACATTAACAACGTTAAACACTCCGCCATATTGTTTTCAAGGCGGTTGTTGTTATTATTAAAGTGAGGTTACTTTTATTTATATTATGAAATGGCTGATGTATTGTATGATTATGACGACTTTGATTAATTAATTCAATCAGCAACATTTCCTCTTCTTTGCTAAAATTTACACTTCGTTAGGATTTATGATTCTCAACAGACATTTTAACAGGAAAATAAATACGGTAAAATATAGCAGATAACCTCAACAAACTTGATGAATTGAACTCGTTTTGATTGATTTTTTCATAACAGTTCCATAGACGTTGTAATGACTTGGTTATATTCTCTATGGTCAAGTTAGGCCAATCAAAAGCTTTGACACAAATCTAGCGCTCCGAGAAAGTTAACGCTAAGAACTAATGGAAGGCACCTATCCGTAATTTAACGCGCACATAAAAATAGTATTGTAAAACGCAACGCTAAGTTTAACCAACGGTTAGACTTTACAAACGGTTAAGTTACGAGGACTTTAACGTGACATTGTAAGATTGGGCCTAAATCTAATACATTTAGTAGGGGCATGATAATTTTTAATTTGCTATATAAATACACCAGTTATAATAATATTGTATTTTATGGGTGTTACATTATAAATATATTTTTCATTGCACATTTTAATTTTATAAAATTTAATTTTTACAACAAAAGCTTTACATTAACATGTTATTAATACATTCCAACAATAGTATTACCTTCAGCACAGCCTACAGAAAAAAGCCTCATATATTGGATATTTTTATAAAATATTCAAAAAATATATTTTAATATAAAAACTTAAAATCAAGGCTAACAAAGATATCTAAATTTTTAATACTAACAAAATGTAACACTTAAACAAATAATCATTAAATAAATTCTTGCCAACTAGCTGCTTATTATTCACTTTTGATATTTTTGCAGTACACATCAACTTGGATATATATATATATATATATGTGTGTGTATATGGATTTGTGAAAGTTATAGGGGGGTGAATTTTTTCTATTAATAATTGGTTAGAAAAATTTGCATAAATTCTGTGTCATGAAACAAAAACTTTTTATTTTGTTTTATTTTTGAAGAGAGCACCAACTAAATTTACTAAAAAAAATATTTAGGTTGGTGAATTTAGTGATCAAACTCATTCCATCTTTGTTGAAGAATAGTCTCATGTGTTGTCACTTGTTAAATGAGAGCACAAATACATTTAACGATTTTGTTACATTGACTGAGGGTGCAAATAAAATCTAAATGCAAAAGACCATAACTAAACTGTAACCGATAAGGTTTTAGCGTATTTTTGTTTGTTCATCAGTCATACGGCACCGCACACCTTATTACTGCCAGCATTACTACACTTAATATTATTATCTCTAGAGGGGACTGCATGGCTACTATTGGGAAACAGTGATGTAATTCTCTTTTTTCCGTGTGATCAATTTTCCCTCAAATTAACGACAAATTTGACAGCTTTGGTTGGTCGAGGTTGCCAGTAGCTTCTTCTTGCCCCAGCAAACCTACTTCTGACATAACTGGAAAAGTGAATATTTGACAACTGTTAACCGATAAAGAGCGAAGAAAAATCTCCATAAGGCCTGCATTTCCCTCAGCAGTGATATTCAGTGTAGTTTCTGCTTCCACTCCAGCCTATTACTTATTTGCTGAGGATTGATATACAAAAGCATGATAATATTACTAGGACTCATCCGCGTGTTGAGAAATTCAAAGATACTATCATTAGTAACAAAGATAAGAATGAAGTGAGCTACTGCACAAAGGGAACATACTCGTTCTTAGTGTACAGGAATGAAATGTGTTGCAATCCAAACTTATTAGAAATGTGTGCGCCTCTGTAAAATAAACAATGAAAATGCGGTAAAAATTAGTAGCTTACGCTGTGTTAACAAAAATCCTTCATATCGTAGACTCATTTTGGATCCAGATTAACAGTTGACCATTTGACAAATAAAAAATGGAAATAAACATAATATAAAATGATTTACAACACTCTTAGGCTGCTAATGGTCACCGAAACAGAGTAGTCATGTCATCATGTATAATTAAAACATTAATAAACTCGTTTCCTAAAATTGATTGAAATTAGGCTTATAAAAGAATATAATAAATAGTAAAAAACATGCATAACTTACAAGCAAAAATAAACAGACCATTTATACACACAAAACAAATAATTTTCAATAAAAACGTCTGTTGGATCACTTCCGTTTTAATATCTAAAGCATATGCTTACACTGTACATTACTCTAATTTATGAGTATATAATGTAAAATGTTTTAAATAAAAATATGTATTAATAAGCTTATTGCTATGCCTTAATCATGTTTTATCAATTATAAATAAATAAAGGAATTTTATATGTACTTCAGTTTCATTTAAAGGTTTTTTTTTGCTTAATTATCCTTTACATTTGAAATAAACATAGAGTATCACCTGATTAATTAGAAAATTCAAAATTGAAGAAGTTTTTACTTTACAAAGTTTGCAAATGCAACCAAACTCAGGTAAAAGCTTCTATTTAGTTTTCTGAACTGTATTCACTCTTCCTAGCTCCTTTATTAAGTCTAATTAGGTTAGAAAATACAAGAAATCTCCTCTTTAGATTCCTAAATTTTATCGCCCCTCATTTCTTTAGTGAGTCTAATCAGGACAGAAAATACAAGGAACTCCCTTCACTTTAGTTTACTAAGGTTCTTATGCCTTTTAATTATAACACAACTTTCTTTTTGTGTTGTGCGTTCATAAAACAAGTTAAAGATTTTACCATAATTAAAAAATATATAAATCTTTCATGATTAAATTATGTAAGTATAATATGTCTCTTCTTAATTTTAGCTTTAAATGATAAATAGTTAGGTTTTATTTAGGTCAGTGCAGCAATGACATCTTAACTTCGGGAAATTTTTGGGTGGGAAATAACAGTTTACCATGGGGATGGGAGGGAAAATGAGGAAAAAAAATTTAAAGAAAATATTTCAGTTTAGGCTTATATTTATTTTTCAGATCTCTAATTTTAATCTAAACTTATCCTACCCATTCATTCCAATAAAAAATAGTTTGATAGTAAAATTAGAATGGCAATTTGATAATAGAGGGATCAGATTTTCTAGTTTTAATAATTAAGTTAAATATAGGTGTAGATATCAAATATTTTTAATAGGGTCAAGAATAGGAACAAAAACTATGATTTGGTTGTCAGTGATAGTGAGATTTTTTTTTTGCATCTCTAGTCATGTAAAGAATTTTAAGAAAAAAATTGTGTAGGCCTACACTTAGAATTTTTATATTATTTTATTTTTAAATTGTAAGTTTTCCAAATAAAAGCTAAATATTATTTTCTTTAGCAAATGTCGATTAAGGTTTTGATGTAAGGTAAATTAAAAATCTAGGCCTAATGCAAATATCATAATTGTGTATTTTTTAATCAAGAGTGTTTGGCATAGAAATAAATATTTTTTTAAAATAGATTTTAAGATTGACTAAAAAAGATCTTACATAAAAACTCATGGTGTGAATTTTAAAAACTACTTACATAGTAAAACATCAAGATATTCAAACTAATCTAAATGGATGAAAGTGAGCCACAGTCATGTCCATAAGAATACCTAAAACCATTTCTCAACTGAGCCAGTGTGTCTGGTTACCTGTTACATTTTGTAAGGTAGTTAAAAAATAAAAGCAACTTAAGTTTTGAGTATCCATCTTCTCAACAAAAGATAAGGTTAATATAAATTTAACAAATTAATTATATTTTAATGAAAATTAAATACAAACATGATATTGAGAGACGGTCCTTAGTTATAACCTTTTTATATTTTTTCCCAAAAAATCCAAAGAAATATTTTTCCCGCCCGAGCTTCGGGAACAACCAATTTCCCAAAGTTTGGGATCCCGCATAACACTGGTTCTATTAACTTGTAACGGTAAAAAAAAAAAATTAAGTTCCTAGTTACTAGGACTATGTTGGTTAACCTGTGTTACTAGCAACAATATTAAACATCTTATTATTTTGGTGAAACATTCAAATTCTATGTAAAAAGTATATTGAAGCATACCACAAGTTAAGTGACTAATGTTGAGAGTAACACTAATATTTTCTCTAATAAAGCATTAGCAAACACATTTTATTTTGTGGTTAGTGGTGACTAAGGCGTCTAAATCAAGTAAACTTTAAATACATGATGACATGAGACCTACTATTTCTCCTTTACAAGAATTCTGTTCTCCCTCTTGATATATAATTCCAATTTATGCTTTTAGTGTTTTGAAATGCTTATGAAAATTTAATGAAATTGAAAGAAATTGGGGAAAATATTCTTAATTTATGTTGGGCAGGCAGATTCATTGTTGTTAAAACAATTGGCCTTTGCATACACACAATATTAAATTAAGGCTACCCTCCACTTATCTGGAAAGGTATTTATCTCAACTTGCATGATTTCACTGTCTGCATCGATTTTTAAAACTCATCTGGGCTACCTATTTACACTAATGGTGTAAAAATGAAGACAGTAGAATTCATAAGAAATGTACCCACATTTGGGTGGAAGGAAAGTGGAAAGGTATTTAAGAAAAAACACCATCATTGGATGGTTTTTGATGCTTTACCTCAGCGTCACCTTTAAGCCGGATCAGACGAGGCTTGGAACCTAAGCTAGCATGCCTACCGATTCGGGGAATTTCTCGTGATGTAGCTTATTAAATAACGTCAAAGTGTAGTCATTCAAGGTAATCACACTACCTCCTAGGGTAAATGGTGTATTTCTTACATGATATTTTAGCTAATTAGTCAAATATATAAAATCAATAAAATTTCGATCATTTAAAAAAAGTACTAGACATGGATATGAATTGTGAGCTTTACTTAAATCCCTTATTTAATAATAGAGTTTGAGTGTATATTTTGTTGGCATCAAATACATCTTTCTAAATTACTTGTTTTTCTTTCATAAGGACTAGAAATTTGGTTTAATGAATAAAAAAAATCTTTAACATTTTAACATCATAGTTTATAAAATTTAAAATTTAAACAAAACATAAGTGTTCGAACTCTAACTATATGAAGCACAATAGGAAGGGCACCCTCAAAGGAATACCACCAACAATCGACATAATCAACCTCTTTAGGAAGCGACTTAAATTGTGTTAGTTAAAATCTTATATATACTAATCTTTGTCAGAATGGTCTTTACTGACATGGCTCAGCACCACGTTATTTTCATTATAGCTTATTTCTGTTCCTGCTATCGCAGCTTTAAAATGATGGTCAGGAACATCTAATGTTGCATCTAGGTCTTCGTCTCTAATAGTGGCCACGAGACTTGATGGAATAGAGAAGCGATCTCTTGAATGACTTACTGAAGCATCATCATTGTTTTGAAAACTAACTTGTTTCCTATGTACAGAACTTATATCTTCAGTCTGTAAATTATCAATAGGATGTTCAGCTAAGTGTACAGTGGGGTGATGACCGTGGCCATGGTGGGAATGCTGATGGTGTCTATGTGGTAGCGCAGATTGGGCAGTTCTACTACTTTTATCATTAGTGTCATTTTTTTCCAGTTTTTGCAAAACATGGCGTAATTTATCTATGTTAACCTTAATATGTTCACGGTCTTCAACATTCTTTACAAATTCTCCAAGTGTGGCTTGGTTAACTCTGTGATCGGACCCTTCCACTTGTTTCAATAACTCTTTCAACACACCCAAATCTAATTTATCATCTTTGCTACTATTTTCACTGTCTAACGGTTTGGACAGACTTCCGGTGTTTCTATTATTTCCTTCACTATCACCACTGAATTGGTTTAAGAGAATCAATAATCTTTTATTCATTTCTGGTTCATTGATGCCTGTACTATTCGACAAGCCCGATTTTCCTTCCTTTTCTCTTTCTAACATGAAATCGATCAACTGTTGGACATCTAATAGAGAAGATTTTCTTCCAGTCTCTACATCTCCTGATGATGAAGATATAGATGAATCTCCAAAATCGTCACCTCCTCCACAAGTACTGCAGCTACAATTGTGTATGATTTGTACACGTATTGGCATTTCAAAAAGATCTGTACCGTCTCCAGGACCAACCAATTTTACCTGAAACACAAATGTGTAGTAACAAATTATTATATTTACTATTTGCAAATTGATGAGTGAGCACAGACGATCAAGTAAAGCTGAGACTTTCATTTGATGAGCTGGTGCATGCATGTAGTTAATTGAGGGGTTGATATAATTGAAGAGGCGATGAAATATTAGAAATAACTAATTGAACTAGTTGAATTGCTTTAACTTCCAACACACAATGAAAAGTCCACATATATTAAGTTTGGTGAACATGGTGGCCAGCCAATGTTTCTGAATCGTGAAACAAGGTACCCAGTAAACATTGTGCAAAGCAACTCCATTGATGCTCAACCTTTCTGAGCCGTAAACTGCAAAGTAAGGAAATGGATGCCAACAACATGTGGTTCCAGCAAGATGAAGCAATGGTCTCCACAGCTCAAACACCAATGGAGGTGGTTCACAAAATGTTTCTTGGGAACCTTGTTTCACTAGTTGGGGATGTTGCCTGCCCCCCTCCTCAACCCCCCCTGCCCCGGTTCAACAGACTTAACAGCTCCAGACTTGATCTCTTGGTGCATGTTAAAGAGTCTAATTTATGCAACTAGTTCAAGAACAATTCAGAAACTTAAATAAATAATTGTGGTGGAAGTTGAAGCAATTCAACATGAAACATTGCTCAAAATTATGTCAATATTTGAGAATCACATACAACAATGTATTGTGCATAATGGTGGCCATCTTAAAGAAATTATATAAAAAAAATTGAATAATTCAAAGGTATGTCGAAAATTTTCAATTATTTTTGTTGTTTTAAGCTTGATTTTAAGCATTTAGTAATTGAAATAGTAAAGATATAAAGTTATTAAATGTGTCAAACCCTTTCTGATCCATCCTGTATAAGTACTTTTATACTTGCGTAATTTACAAGTTAAAACTATTTACATTGCTTTTATTACATCAGGCTTTTTTTTTATATAAAAAAGAGAGTATTAAACTATTACTTGAATATCAATATATAATTTAATTATTTACTATTGATTTGGTAAATAACATTGAGGTTAATTTGGTTCGGATGAAGTTATTTTGCTCTTTTTACCAGATTTTATTTTTCCTTCTCCTGTAGGAAAATATTAAAAGACAAACCGCTTACATGTTTCCACGTTACTCGTGATGGTTGGCATGAGTCGCAGTAGGGCTTGATCACCTCCCCTGGTGAACTGGGGGAGGTGTGTGGGATACTGTAACTGAAACAACCACCAACGCAAACATTGTTTTCGATCTCGATAGAGTTGTAGCCTGTGTATGCGACAACTTGCGTGATGGGGGTTGTATTACACCAAGAGTTTTTGTCAGGATACAGCACAATGTTGTGGACCTGGAAAAAAAATATTTGAACTTAAATTTTTTTTGGTCAGTCTTGAGTTAACATTTTATGTAGTGTTTTACATCCCATTAGTTTATTGTGAGATACTTCACTTAAAATTAATGAATAAAAAAATCAGGGTATTAAGGGGACCGCCTAGGTAAACAAGAAATTGCCGCGCAGACGTTTAGTTCTATAGGAATATTTAATTCTATGATGCGTTTTTTTAAAATATGGTTTACGCCAAAATTAAATTGAAAGATTCCAACACAGTTCTATTTCTTTAACAACCTTATATTTTGAGTTTTATTAACAGAAAAAAAGTGTTGAATAAAATATGACAGCTCATATTAAACGTCTTTTTAAGCATAGTTGGAGAGGTTTGAGATCAGGCTAGATGAAAGAGGGTCCTAGATGTAGCCTTATTCTAACAAATACAGTAATTTTTTGATAGGCTCATAAAATAAAATTTTAAGAAATTTTAGAAATAGTAGTGAGCATTCATATTTATCTTAAGATAAGAAGTTTCGTAGTTTTTCCCCCCTCTTTCTGAAAGACATGACATTTGGTGGTTGTAGGTAAAGGGCAAAATGGAGTATAAGCTTAGAAAGAAATAAGTAGTTCCAGAAAACGACACAAAACATTTTATTTTAAGCCATGTGATCTGACAGTGATTGATACTTTATCATTTACCAAGGAGGCCGCCTTAAGGTAATTTATAATATAATTATTTTTACATTTAAGAAATATATAATAAAAATAACCGTATACATGATTTAAATATACATTTTTTGCAACAGAAATTAATTATAAATAAAAACATAATCGGTATTGTTTTACATATTTTAGTGAGTAATAGTCATATTGTTCTTAATTGTTAAATTATACTAAGTAAAATATATTCAATACTTTCAATAAGTTGTAATCTACCTACAATTATTAGTCAAGTCTCAGTTTAGAATGAAAGGTATTCTCGCAATTTAATGAGCGATTTAAAAATGAATGGAATGTATTTAGTACTGGAAACATAATTACGTTGCAATAAACTTAAAAGTTATTTTTCAAAAGCATGACTTTAATGGACTTTTTTGCACAACGTCTTAGGCCTACTACCCGCATAGTTACATTAACTGAATAGGGATGAGGAAGGTATTTAGAGTAAACGTATCCGCATTTGTGTTGGGGGAGAGTAGGAAACTATTTCAGAAATGCCATCCTCAATGCATCCGACCGGTATTTGAACTCGTATCTCTCAGTTACCGGCAATCAAGTCTAATGGGAGTGCGACCCGTTAAACCATGATCTAAAACTCAAATAAATTGAAGAGTTAGATTTACAGGTCGGGGGAGTACTGTGGGCCACAGCCCATATAAACATGTTTGCGTTCGATACCTTTGAATTTACAGCCCCCGTTCGGGTTACACGCTTATGTACTAATTACGCTATTGTGTTAGAAATTAGGGAGGTTATATTATATGAAGTGTACCCGCATTGGCGTGGAGGGAGAATGGAAAACCATTTTGGAAAAACCCCTCTCAGCACACCAGATCGAGATTCAAACCTCGATCTAACCGAAATTGGCAGTCTAGTCTACTGCAAGAGTAGTGCCTTAAACCATGCTGTCACCGAAGCGGGTTATTCACATTTTAATCACACTATTGAGTAAGAGTCAAGAGATAAGGAAGATAAAGTTTAGAGGAAAAGTAACCACATTTGTGTGAAGGAAATACGGAAAACCATTTTGGAAAAAAACACAGTCTGTACTTCCGGCTGGAATTCGAACCCTGACCTCACCGACACTGGCAAACTATATGAGAAGAGCCTGGTGTTTCATTGGCGTGCCCACACTGATGCAGGTCTATACTAGCTATTTGATACTATGTATTTAATATAATATATTTAGCACCGCGTCTTATTACCCGTTCGGGTTATACGCTTTAAGTACTAATTACATTAATGGATTAGGAATTGTGAAGGTTTTTAATCAGAGGAAGTGAACTCGCATTAGCGTGGAGGTAGAGTGGAAAACCATTTAGGAAAAACCACCCCCAGTTCACCCGACCGAGATTCGAACCTCGATCTCTCCGTCCTCAGTAGTAGAGCTCAACACGACAAGCGGGTTAGCCAACTACACCACCGAGGCGGGTACTATGTATTTAAATTATTAATATATATTTAAAATCACTAAAAAAATTATGTTTCCCCAGATGTTTAGGTGTGTAGAGAAACACGTTAAGCATTATTTATTAAATTATGTGAGTAAAAATTCCCACGATCAATTATTTAAAGTGATAAAAAAATAGATCACAGTTTGAAATAGTTATGGTTTTTCCTTATTCAAAATTAAGTACAAGCTAAAACTAATATATTATTTTCTGTGTGTGTGTGTGTGTGTGTATGAATGCAGACTGGGTAGTAATATCAAAGTATTGCAGACACGCTGGGTGTTAGGTGTGTCCCGCGGGCTGGATGGGGTCCGCGGACCATGAGTTTGCGAACCCTATATTAGACCATGAGACCACCGATGCTGTAATTTATTCCCTTGTTAAATAAAACCCACTTTCGAATTGTTTTTAAGTCTCTTTTAGAAGAATATATTTGGCTTATAATTTAAATTCTTTTAAATCTATTTACTATATGATATACAATATGATTTTGATATAACGTCTAATTATAGAGAAACAATGTTAGTTGGGAAAATATATATTACTGAGCACTGTATTTGTGTATAGTTCTACATTGGTGAATTGGGAAAAATGCATTTCTCCTTGTGAATGGTGTAGTATATGGAATATTAACTCTGTTATGGGTTGCAATAATTACACCCAATATTATTGCTGAGGGCACTGCATGTCTTATGGAGAAAAGCCTTATCTTCGCTCTTTTTCAGTTAAATGTTGCCAAATTTCCTCGCTCTCAGTTGGTCGGGAGGTAGGGTCTAGTGTGCTGGAGTAAGAAGGATCTACTGGTAGCATCGAATAACCAGCGTTGCGAAACTTGTCATATATTTGAGAGGAGATTGACCACATGAAAACGAGAAAATGACCACGCTGTTTCCGAATGGTAACCATGCAATTACCTCAGCGACGATATCCAGTGTAATAAAGTGGCTAATCAAGGATATCCAGAAGGTTTATACAGAGTGGGGCTGGAACAATTAGATGATTAGTACCCTAACCTAAAAATTAACACTTTAATTTAAAAGTAAACATGCACTAGCTAATTAAAGCCAACTCTTGGTTGGGGTAGAAAAATAATCCCCAAACCTAACGTTGTCTGGGCGTAATAGTGGAGTTGCTAAGCATAACAATCGTTCACTTTTTGATATGTACTAAGAATAAATTTTACATATTAGTACACTTTTTTGTGGTGGGTAGATGAGAATACAGTGCCATTTTTGAAAAGTTATTATACATTTGCCATCTTGAAAAATTGCGTTCTTAAATAGTTTTTTGAAATTATAACGTAAACCGTTCATCAGGTCAAAGGGTTTGTTATAGTATAATATAGAGGACAACGTTTTCTACAAAACATGTTCTTATAGTTTTCTTTGTAATCCTAACAGTTTTTGTAAATCTCGCGATGGAACTTTTGAATAATTTAAAGTTACCATTTGTGGAGTTTTCCTTCAGATTATTTCTCGATCACGCCCAGAGGTTACTCTAGGTTTGAAGTTATTAGGTTTGGGGAATATTTTCATATTTCGCTAGAGTCCATTCACCATGGGAAATGTGGTAGATAATAAATAGCTAGCAGATGATGTAAAAACAATTTTTTTTAAAAACCTTATTTTTGTGGAATTGTAACTGCCAAAGTGACAACAGATCAATAATTATTATATGGTTTTGCAGATAATTTGGTTTGGCGAATGGATACATGATAGTATATCTGGTAAATTTTATACTAGCTGTCAATTACCATCACTCATATGTCAAATTAACTATATATTTATATAATATTTAGTTTTATTTATTTATGGACTATATATATATATATACATTATTTTTAGCACCGCGTATTACTACACGTTCGGGCTATACGCATATGTACTAATTGCACTGATGGGTTAGGGATTAGGAAGGTTTAATTTAAAGGAAATGAACACACATTTTCATGGAGGAAGAGTGAAAAACCATTTAGGAAAACCGCTCTCCGTGCACCCAACCGGGATCGAAACCCGATCTCCCCGTCTTCGGCAGTCTAGTACAACACGAGATTAGCGTGTTAGACCACGCGGCCACCGATGCGGGTTAATGAAAGGAATATATTGTCCCCTATTTATATAGAAGGGCGACTAAAAGAACTCTCGCCCGGCAAAATATTTACCTCGGGCCGTCCCTGACTTCTTTTTGGAGATAATGTCACTCACGTGAACTCCATCGGACGTCACGCATTTCCACCCCACTCTGAATAAACACCTATAAAGCGGAAGGCAGACATAATCGGGGAGGATAAATTATATTATATTTGATAACATTCCATTTGGGAATGTAGGGTTAGCTGCCAACGGGAATCATCGTATGAATTCACTACGATAAGGTATCAGAAAATACTTAGGTGTGAACATTTTGATTTATTCCATCTGTTCAGGTAAATGTGAGTGCTAATTGCAATTGGCTATGAGTGATATTTACTTTTTCCTGTTCCCAGGACTAATGATAGTTGATATGTTTTTTATTGTGGGATGGGGGAGGGTAAGGGATTTGGTTAAAACGATTATACTACTTTTTATGTACAACATTTGAAAAAAAAACGCATTTTATACTTTTTTGTGTGTAAAATATTTGATACAATTCTCATACCTTTTATATAAAAGTGATTTTACATGTAGTATACCAGAAATTTGTGATATTTCACCTATAACATTGAAATATGTGAATAGCTTATTTGTTTTATATGTTATTTTTATTTTCGAGGTATAAATAATGGGAAAAAAATAAATGGGGTATCTATTGTTTTAAATAATATTTTAAAGTTATACTTATATAATATGTCACTGATGACCTATACAACTATACAACATGCCATCAAGAATTGTCAAACCTTCTATCAGCACTTCCTTCCTCATTCATATAACATTAAAAACAACTTCATGGTGTGAGCACGCAAGTGAGCTATACTAACCGAGTGGCCGCCACCGTTAGCGACGATAGTGCCAACATTTGAAGATAGAGGATGTCATGTGGTCACCACGAGTGCTCCGGCCATTAACCTCATTTTTCTAAACCGGAGTTGCTACTTCTACATTTAAGTATCACCTCATTTGTCCTCACGAGGCTAAATTTGACCCCGTTCCAGACCCACTGCTTCACATATAGATTTTGGAGGCGGTGAGGAGCGAATCCGGGACTTTTGGATCTGTAGCCAATAATGCTGACCACTTGACCATAGAGGTGGTCTCATATAACATTATGTATTGTTAAAATATCTTTCCCTGGACTCGCTCTGGGATTGTAAATGTTATATCCATTGGTCAAAATGAAGTGGTTTTTCTATTGTAAATAAGTTTTTCTATGGTAACAGCAAAACATGAATCATATAAAAATGATCAAAATAAAATATGTTTTTTACTTTAATTTCTCTATCAACAGTACAATACCATACTACCACCTGTCCCTACCCTCTCCCCTTCTCAGTAAGAGTTTCATATCTATCCTCACAAGGAAAACTCCACTAGCCAAAGCCTAAAGCCATGGTTTTCCGAGAAAGATGTTTAACACATATTTAAATCCATGAATATGATTCAATTATAAATAAGTAAAACAAAACAAATGTATTATTTAGGAAGGTATAAGATTGTTCCTGTCCGCGTGGTCCAACGCGCTACTCTCGCAGTAGACTAGACTGCCGATCACGGGGAGACCGAGGTTCGAATCTCGTTCGGGTGTACTGAGGCTGGTTTTTCAAAAATGGTTTTCCACTCTCCTATACGCAAATTTAGGTATACTTTCTATAAATATAACCTTTCTCGACCATAAAACAATTAGCGTAATTAGTGCATAAGCGTATAACCCAAACGGGTAGTAATACGCCGTGCTTAAAAAAATTGGTCTGAATTAAGGTTAAGCTCTTCATGAGCTCCATCCCGTCATACTCAGTATCATCATCCCCTCATCTCGTCGTGACATGGAGAGAGCCTCCACGGAAAGGATGTATGATTTAGTACATTCGAGTGTCCCATGAGCAACGAGACATAAGTAGGCCTACTGGCTAATCTTTCTACGAACTGAGCTACAGATCGGTGTAGCCAATGAACGCCATTATTATTTTACAATTTCTTTGATAAAATAAATATGATGTAACTTTGACAATTCATCTTTTATAAAATAATATATTTTAGAAATCTTTTATAAAAGATTTACCTCCTCGAATTGATCTAAGGTTTAATCAAAAAAATTGTGAGATCTGAAATCTTAATCTATACATGAAAAGCAGTTAAAAATATAATGGTCTAATATGTAGACACAAACTCCAAAGGCTATAGCACAGGTGTGTTTTTCTTTTAATTAACAGATAAGTTTTTGTCAGAATTTTTTTTAAATTTCATAATCCATTCGTACATATTTTTGATATGACAAGCGTACATTTTTGTAATTGTATTAATTCTAAAATATTTGAAGAAAATGAGCGTATAGCCTGAACGGGTAGTAAAACGCGGTGCTAACTATTTGAAGAATATGTGATGTAATGCAATAACGCTCATTAGATCAAGGGTGATATAAATTCTAATATAATATATTTTACAAAATAAATATGTTTCCTATATATAAATTAATATGACCTTATTATACCACTCTTATAAAGACGTAGGCTTCGTCTACGGTACATCTCAAACAAAGCATATACATTTTTTACTATCTTAACTTACTCTATGGCATTAGGAACTCGAAATTTCATCGCCGTACCTATAAAAGTACGCTCCCTAACCCTATCTTGATCTAGTTCTATCCAGCCCACCTCATTACACCTTATTCCTATCTTGAGCTAGTTTTATCCAGTCCACCTCATTACCGCCTCTCCCTATATTGATCTAGTTCTATCCAGTCCACCTCATTACACCCTATCTCTTTCATGTTCATTCTAATGTCATCCTCCCATCTGCGTCTAGGTCTTCCCAATGGTTTCTTCTCATTTGGTTTGCCAGTCAATACCCTGAACACAGTTCTAGGTTTTTCCATTCACGATGCATGTCATGCCCACCGTAATCTATGAAACTTAATTATCTAACAATGTCTTGTGAAGAGTAATGGGTATATAACTCATCATTATGTAAACTACTCCACTCCTCAGTAGCCCATCTCTTTTTGGACCTAATATCTTCCTAAGCACCTGACTAATTTGTATCTTTATTTTGTTTTGCCGACTTTCTGATAGAGATATTTGGTAATCTTGATTTACCTTATGTTCTTTGTGAGATGCGATGACTTGCCAGGCCAGGTAGGTTAAAACAGTGGCTATGACCCAACTTCTACGCCCATCCATGACTTCCTCCACTGGCGTTGTTTTAATTTCAGCAACTGCACAGCTAGTGTTGGATAAAATATTCAACATTAGATGACAAATAAGTGATTTGCATTTGTGTGACAATATATTTTATATTTGAATCCATTATAATAGAAATCAATATTTTACTAATTTTACCAAAATGGTTACACGTTTTCAACACTTTTAAGTAAAGGTGATTTTTTAAATATATAATTGTTTTAGCACTGCAACCGTTCGGGCTATACGCATATGTACAAATTACAGTCATATGTTAGGAATTAAGAAGATTGAGTTTAGAGGAAGTGTATTTGCATATTTGCATGAAGAAAGAGTTGAAAACGCCACCCCAGTACACCCAACCGGCACTCAAAGCACGATCTCCTGTCATTGGCAGTTAACTATATTGTTTATTTCATTCATGAAAAATATAGTAATAAGAATATTAACATTCTTTTTTTAGTAAATGCGATCAGCTCAGATATAAAAAGATTATTCACACATCTAATACTATTGATAATGTTATCTCAAACAAAAGTTGAAAAACAAGTAAACATACTCTTATTAAATAGGTTTTCAAATCTTAAGTGAGCTACTCTTCAAGCAAAATTAATATTACTACATTACCATACAAAATAAAAGGTACGGTGCAAGTCACAGATTTCTATTTTTTTATCTTAATATGGAGACATTTACTAAAAACTAGTAAGATTTGTGAAACTAAATCATATAGGGCCTACGTTGTTGCAGAAACACTCCACTAAAGAACATAATATACACTTTTACAGAAACATTGGAAAAAGATAAACATTTCTGTCCACCAAAAAGAATAACAACCAATTTCAATTGTCAAATAGTTCCATAAAAAGTTATATATATATATATTTGCTTATAGCTCAGAAATTGTTGGTTGTATTAAAATATATTCCAAATAAAATATTTTAATTTGGTATTTCAAATAGTTGCGGAGATATGATCAACATTGGAAATGTCTGCTAATGTAAATTACCCTTAAAATCATGCATCGGCGCTCTAGATAATTCTAGAGACCCCTGACATGTAGACAGGGAAAAAAATATTCATAGATAAAGAATACGTAAAAAAAAAGATAGAGATGAATGTAATAAAATTAGTTTTAAGGAGACCAGTTAACAACAAATATATAAAGAAATATCAAAGCACCATCCAGTTTGTCAAAGAGAGGCCTATAATGATGGCCTAAAATCAGTGATTCTATTACAAGTAGGTTATACAATTAACCCCACTCATGGAGTTTACACGGCGTGAAGCGTCAATATCTGCGCACAACAGGCAAGACCCTTTTTATACTATATACTAGTAGTTCCCTTCTAAAATACAATTGCTGCATTAGTCATAAAACAATTACATATACTTGAAAATTCTAGACTATACAACATTACGTTAATTAGTTGTAACTAATTACTTTCAAGCAAAATATAATCAGTTCAGCAAAACAAATCTGCAGCTTTTACTTTAAGGGAAGAAGACCACCCCCACTAGTGAAGCTAGCTTGATCTTTCTTAGCGGAGCTACAAAGGTTTTGAGAAATTGAGAGTTTTTCCGGTCATACATATTCCGGTCAAATAACAAGTAAAAGTTCCAATTTAGGGTTCTAGGCCCGAGCACAAAATGGCCTGGCAAGCAACAAATCGGTTTTAGCCGGGTCATGGAAATTAAATCCATTAAAGGTTAGCGATCAACAAGGAGGGCGAGAAACAGCCTCTCAGAGCTACAATATCTAAAACATATAACAAACGTGAGCCATGCCAAATGGGCAGAAAGACCCACAAGTTGAGCACCGCAACAAGGTGAACAACAATAATCAAATTACATAAACACGAGCCATGCCAGATGGGCAGAAAGACCCACAAGTTGAGTACCTCAACAAGGTTGACAACAATAAGGCGTGAGGCGACCAGATTTACCCAATGAACGCCAACTAATACCTAACTAGGTGTAACCATCAGGCCTGGAAGAACCTAAACAGCCCCTTTCATCCCTGAAGGCCCTACAGACTACAACATGGCCGTGCACGCCGAGGAGTGAGACACACCTCTACTAAGCGCCTGGTCTTAAGGACCGAGCTGATAACAGTGACGCGAGACATCACTGAAGGCTAGTACAGCATGCCATAAAAGATTAAAGATTAACCTAGATTACATAAAATATACCCACGAGTGCTACAGATACTCTAAACGTACGTGGAAACAGTTCCTAAGACCTACATAATGGCTGATGAAGCCACCTACTCCCTATCAATCTGAATGTATAACATTACGGTGAGTTACTTCCGCTTGACAGGTCTGTCCGTCGGCAGCATCGGCGTAACCACCTTAGTGCTGTAAATATGTTCTGAGGGAAGAGACGTCGAACGTGTAGAATTCTGGACTAAAAAATGTCCTCGCCCAGGGAACCATGGTGTTTTATAACGACTAAACCTGATGAACCATGGGAGAGGAGAAGGGGGAATGACGCCCTTTGAAGTTCAAATCGGCACGTAGACACGAGCCACGGAAACCGCGTGCTGGCACTCTACATCGAACCTTGGTCAGTTGAATAGATAGCTCGGGACGGTAAAGTGCAGCGTCGCCAGCCGAGATTCTTGTTCAGCGATGTTATCGTGGCGTGGTATGTAACAAATGTGTATAGATGTATAACATGTATAGATATGTGCACATATTTAGAAATACATATACATTTTATTTCGAGAAATGCTATTCTTGGTAGTTGATTTAGGTCATACGGTTAGCCCGCTACAGTAATTTTAATGGGAAAATGGGAATTGCCAATTTGTTTGTATTGTTGAACAATACACGTGTACAAATTTATTCAAAATTATTATAACTTATTTGGAGAAAATCAATTTTCTCTCTTTTTGCCATTCAGTAAACAAACCTTAGTTTTAGGATTAGATGTCTAGTTCCAAAAATCTCTCGGAGTTTTTCTAGAACTTCCTGATAAAGAACAAACCTAAAACATCGCACAATGATTCATTAAGGTGGGGATGTAAGAGACACGAGAAAAGGCCAGTGTTTTTGTAGTTTTAGTAGCAAAACTTTTTTGCTTGCCAAAATAAATAAATAATTTCTCAAGTAAAAATATAATTTAATTTTCTTCACATGGTGCTATCAACAGATGTTGAATATCTCTCGTGAGCATAGCGGAATTAGATGGAACTTATTAAATGAAGATAAAAAGTGATCATAATCTATAACGCCCTTAACAGATATTAAACAACTGTTGACTTCACCATGTGAAGAAAATTAAACTTTATAATTGTACTGAAGCAATAGTCTAGGTATTTTGACGAAAATAAGTTTTGATATAAAAAAACATTAGCCGTGCTAAGGATATCGAGGTTCGAATCCCGGTGAGCACGCCATCTAAATGTCAGGCTCATCTTATTCTGGCGGAGGTGGAAATCGAATCCCCGCCGTGTAAACTGTGGCTATTTCTCCCTCCGGAACATTTTCTTAATCATTCTTGCCGCACGTTTTTCCAGAAAGGCTACGTGTCACTCATATAGCTATGGAGGGGGAGTTCGTGATTTCTAATCTCGCTCGGGTGAACTGGGGTGGTTTTCTACTCTCCCTCCCTCCACGTAAACTCTGGAACATTATTATCTTACTCCTCCGGTCCATGATGGATGCCTACATTCACGTATGTCGAAGGACGATACCAAACAACCAATTTTAGTAGACTTTTGTGGTGGGGAATAGCAGCCCCTAACTGAGGATTCCGAGGTCCCTGATTGTGCATAACTAGAGCTGTGTCAATGCTCTATAGTTGCGACATCACCGGGAAAAAACCATTGCTGAGGGGAGGGTTGCCAGAGTCAATGAGCTAGCTCACGGTTTAAGGTCACGTTCTATTCCTGTCTTGTCGAGCCGCCAAACTGGTGCCAGTCATCAGGGAAAACCCATTGCGACATCATTCAAGGTCACGATCTATTCTTGTACTGACTTGTCTTGTTGACCCACCAAACTGTCGTCAGGTATGATTAATCAGTATTCAGCCCTGTTATTACTTATGAATTTACGTAGTTATATATTATTTCGTTAAAATATAGTTGCTAACATTAAATTATGTGTTCTGTTGGTATAAGTGGCTCGAGGAATTAAACAGTTGTTTTCACTTTATCCTTGGGTAGCAATCTACCGTCACAATGCATTTTATATTTGCATCGATGGTCGTATGGTCTAAGGCGTCACTAGACGGCCGGTGACAGAATGATAGACCGGCAAAATGGTGGGGGTGCAGGAAGTACGGCCGTTCTAACAACCATTAGCTGTGTTAAAGATATCCGGGTTAAAATTCCGGTTTTCACGCCATCTAAATGTCAGTCTCCTGGCGGGGGGAAATTGAATCATTGGTCCCATAGTGGGCATTTAGAAAGTACATCTGAACCTACGACCTTCAGAAGGCCACGACCGATGTACCAAGCGGTCTTGGGGGTTCATGACTCTTCAACAAGGTCGTTGTCACCCTATTTCTAAATTTATAACAAATTTGTGACCTCATAAAGAGAGGGGTATGACTAAGTGAGGGGAGGGAAGGGGTGAAGTGAAAGGCAGTCCAACAGAGTCTTGCGAGAGGGATCAGTCATTGTGACTTAGTTCTTTCTGTGCCGTGGCGATGTAAGGAGGGTGGGGAGTGAAGGAAAAGTGAAAGGAGCCTTACGGCCGTGATACGCTGTCAGCTGCTCGGCGGTCAAACTCTTAGATAAGCATCTGGGCAGATAAGATGCTCCCAGCACTCACTAGCGATGCCGAGGGAGGTGCGCCCAGTGCCGTGAACTGCACGCCAATAAATAAATTTAAAAAAACCCTTCCATGCCCCATTCCAATCCTAAGACAATAATCTCCCCCACACCAATAAAAAACTTCAACGCCCGTCTGAATCCCAACAAGACATAAATAACCAATGAGCACAGATAAAAAAGCAATGAGCATACATAAATAACCATTGAGCACACATAAAAAACAATGAACACAAATAAAAAAACATATGAAACAATAATAAACAAGTTTGGAACACCGGAAAGGGGGTTAGGAGGAGGGGAAGAGGGCAGGAGAAGGGGGTGGAAGGGGGAAACCAACAGCCAATCAGAGAGAAAGGGGCGTAGTCATGTCATCAAATTCAACCAATCAGCGAGCTGTTATAGCTGGGCGTGCTAGCTACTCATATATGGTCAAGTTATTTGAGAATAACTATGGTAGGGAGAGCAAAAAAGATTAAATACACCTAATCCATACGAGTTGTGTTCAGCACATATTAATTAATTTCAATTCATTATAATTATTTAAACGATTATTAATAAAATACAACCATGAATCTAGCTTTGTAATAACTTTATGTACTTTTAATTTTATATTATGTGTTTATGTCAAAAAGTTTTTAAATACATGTTGTACGCGGTCTAGGACAACTGGGCGCCGCCATCTGGGCGCCGCCAACCAGGCGCGGCCAACTGGGCGCGCGCGAACTGGGCGCCTGGACAACTGGGCGCCAGGACAACTGGGCGCTAAAATAAAACTTATTTTTTTATTTTTTTATTAACTTATGCAATTTTTTAGAATAAAAAATGCACCATTTTTTCATATTTTTGCAATTAAAATTAAAAAGTGATGGATAAAAACTAAAAATGAACTTTTTTTAATTAATCATATTTTTCAGCGCAACATCATATATTTTTCTTGGAGTATTTAAAAAAATAATCTTAGTAGAGGAAACTTAATTAATTTATATTATAAATTAGTCTATTTGATATAGTAAAATTTCTAAAAAAAACTCACCAAAAAATGAAAAATAAGAATTGTGCGCAAAATAAACCACTAAAGAGGAATAATAAGTAGCATTTATGTGCATCCCTATGTAAAATTAAAGTAATATCGCTGATATTATAATACCTTCAAGCTATGACTTATTTCTGGTGCAGGTGTGACGAGATTTGGTTTGTTTATTCTTAGAAATATCCCCCCCCCCCCCATTATTATTACTTTTCTCTTATCCAGTTCATAGATATGCGGTGCAGGTGTTACGAGCTTTTACTTGCGTATTCTTAGAATTCGCCCACTCGACCCATTACCATTACTTTTTGCTTCTTCACTTCATTAGGTTTCGTCAACCAGAGTGGTTTGGACGAAATGGAACACAAAATCGTGTCACAATCGTACTAACAATCATGCTGAAGCTGCACATCGCAGGCTAGGAACTGAGCTGGGCATGCAACATCCCACAATATGGAAATTTATTGATGCTCTACGTAAAGTACAAGCTGCAAGAGATATCTACTATGAACATCTTGTAGCTGGACATGAGCCTACGCCGAAAAAAAGAAAGTATTGAGAAGTCGATGCTAAAATTTTAAGACTAGTTAGGGACTATAATAATATACATTATTTCGTTTTTACGTGGTGTTGCGCATAATATTGCAATGCATTAAAAAAAGAGATTTTTTTTAAAAAAAAGTGCAAAAAAGTGATTTTTTTTAAAAAGAAAAAAATGGGGTGTGTTTTTTATTTTTACTCATCACTTTTTAAAAAAGGAAAAAAGTGGGGTTATTTTTGGCGCCCAGTTGTCCCGGCGCCCAGTTGGCCGCGCCTAGTTGGCCGCGCCCAGATGGCGGCGCCCAGTTGTCCGGATTCGTGTTGCACGTAAGCAAATAAAATATTTGTAGGGCACACTTTTGGAAAAATGTGTATAGTGACTATTATGTGAGATCTTTAAAGTCCTAAACTGCCTAAATTATATAAAATAAATTTAAATACATATTCTACACGTATATTTTTATTTCTTTTAAAAGTTATACATACAAAATTATAAACAATAAACACAGTTTTGATTTGATTTATACAAACTATATGTAAACACCTAATTCAACAGATTAATTTACTCATAAACATATCTGTTTGGGTAAAAAGTTTAGAAATACATATTTTTTCTTTTGAACTCAAAAATTTTCTCAGCCCATAGGCAAGTGTGCCCCAATGTGAAGTTATATTCAGAGCTAAATAGCAGTTGTCATATCTGATAGATAAATTACTCGCTTAAAGTTGTTTTTTTTAAATTATTTGTAGAAATCATTAATGTAAATTAATTTTTCGTTTGTTCTCTTTTTTTTTCCAAAATAAATTTTAAGATTTTGAACTTTTTATTTCCATTCAATACAAGTTAAACTACAATAATATTTATTTTCTGACTAAAAACTACGTATAACATTATTTTCCAATAGTATTTAAATTTTTAATTTTCTCCATAAGACAACAACTTAAATTCCTAAGCAATGATTTGCTTGATCTCATTGTATACGGTATATTAACTTATCCGAGTCAATAATTTTCCATTATATTCAAGATAATACATCTTTTCCATATAATTATAATTAAGAGGTAGTTTTCAATAATTGGGCCTTTTTATAGGATGTTTTAAATTACACTCAACAACATAGGGTCAGCTAATATTAAGTTAATTTAAAATTGAAAAAACCTGTGGTGGCGGGATGAGCTGGGAAAAGACCTAATCCCCCTGGGGGTAGCCAGGGATGTGGTATGGAAAGAAAAGTATCGATACTGTACTCATTAAAAGTATTATAACCCTTCCGGTTTATATGATGATGAGGTAGATGATTATGACGACGTGTTTATGCCTTACTGCACACTTGTTATCACACGGCTATGACATCTCATTTTACGTGTATTTCTTGCTGTGAGATTATTTACTAGTTTATTGTGGAAATTAGCAGAGATTTAACACTGTATACGATTTATTTTATTAATTACACTTCAGTATTGTAAATTTAATATTAAAATACAGATTTTTGTTCATTTACGAACTGACGCGGAGAGCCAGAGCTAATGATGTTATGAAATGAAATTTTTTTCTGAATTATTACAATGTTTTGTTGAGATTACGATTTTTCTGTGTGATATGTTTTATGTGTAGATTTATACGCACAATCTGCTTATATATGACCTACCCTTTGCTTCTTGGACCTCTTGTCATCAGTGTTAAAATTAACTAATAGGTCAACTCCTGGCAACCTGGTGTTGCGAAGGATAGTTTTCCATTGGGTAAGGGCAGCCAGATCATCATCTGATTTTGAAATAGAACTAATGGAGTTTCTTTAAAGAAAGAACCTTTGAAACGTCTTTTATTGAAATTATTTCTGAAAATTCCTGATCAGCTATGGATGAAGTATTAAAAGGAAAATTTACTTACAGCTCTTTAAATAATAATACACTTCATCCATGACTTTTTAAAGAACTGCGAAGGGTCCAAAACAGTATCATTACAGTATCGGAAGAAAAATATCGATACCGTACTAGTATCTAAAGAAAAGAATCGATAACAGTAAGTATCGATATCAAAATCGAAATTTTAATCTGTATTTTTTTATTTAGCAGTTAATAATAATTTCAACTTTTGCATCATAATAGTATTTTAATATTTATTTCGGTACTGAAAATTTTAATCAATGTGCTCTACAAAAGCTTATTTTGTTTAGACTGTGATGATCGTGCTCATTAGTCCTTAATAAAGAAAGGGGTAGTAAACTGATGTCCACTCGCCCCGTCGCCCGGTCAGGCATCAGAATATTTTGATAAACAAATATGAAAGAACAGCTATGAATTATGATAAACTAAAAGAAGTTGAATGGCTAGAGCTGCTTGACATGCAGAAAATGAGTGAGAATTGAGAAATAGTGTCATTTGTTCTTCCTCCACAGTCCACCCTAGTAAACATTTAATCCCACCATGAGTGAAGATAACAAAAAAGTTGTTTCTTTCAATACCGATCCGATACCGGAGTGTAAGTACTAAAATCAGTAAAAATACCAAGTAAAAATACTAGTATTGAAAGAAAAATATCGATATTAGTAAAGAATCGATATTTTTTTCACATCCCTAAGGAATAGCAGTGGAAAAAATACGTGGCAAGAGGAAAACTCCTAATTAACACAATCAAATCATAAGTAGATTTGAATGATATAAATGAGTATATTCTGAACGTCACAATTCAAATTTATTTATAAACATATAAATGTATACACAATTGTTTTACAATACAATATTTTATAAATATCGTGGTAAATATACGACCACTAGTTAAAATATTTGAAACATTACGTCAATACTATGTGTAGTCTTAGGGAAAAATGTATTTAGAATACGAAATTATTATTATTATTATTATTATTACAAATGTGAACAAATTATGATACACGTCTCAATAAATTGTTATTTAAAACAAAGTATGTAAAGTAATAAATTTTAAAAGTAAAATAGTATTTATTTTCAATAAAAATCTTCATTTAAAGTACTTTATAATAAATCTATAAATTGTAAAATTTTCAATAAACATATTTAGTTTTTTTTTATTTAATGGAAGGTCGCAAAAATAGTCATTTAAGCCTCTTTATCAAGTATATTTCAGCTTAATACACATTTCAATTATATTTTATGCATATTATTTTTATTTTTTATGTCATTGTTCTCACTTAAATTTAATCCGCTCAACCTTTCAATGCATCTGCCCTATGGCACCAAATGTTGGTTTTAAATAATTGTTCGCAATTATTTTTAATGTGTAAAACCTATTTTGATTCAACTTTTCGAGTGTTTTTTAAAGTAATACATCAAATAATTTCTTCAACTACGTTGGCGAGTTGGAGAAGCGTCTAAATCAATGAAGTTGATTCAATCAATATACGAGATGGATTTTTTCACAAATTTCATCTGAAATATTAAAAATTGTTTTAGAACAATACTATAATACATGACATCCTTAGTAAATATGTACCGTAGATAGTCACTGGTGTAATGAACTGCTTGTAACATATATATATAAAAGGACCTTATACAACCTTTTAAATTCAAATAACCAGTGGTCACATGGTCCAACGCGTCACTCTCGTGTTAGACTAGATTGCTGGTGATGGGAAGACTGGGGTTCGAATACCAATTTAGTGTGCTGAGGTTGGCACTTCCTAAATAGTTTCTTATTCCACAAATGTGGATGCGTTTCCCCTAAAATGATACCGTTCTCATCCCTATTTAATTAATTTTATTAATGTATGCATATAGTCTGGAAGAGTAATATAACACGGTGAAAAATACACATTATTATGACCTTCAACTACCTGTGTGATAAATTAGGAACACCTAGATCTAACCAGGATTGAACTAAGATTCCTGTTTAGGAACACCTAGCTCTAACCAGGATTGTGCTAAAAATGTATCGTTTCAATGTGTTCCAGAAAATGGAAATTTCCTTGAGTCATTTTTTGAACATAATGTAGTAGTTTTTTTGACATTATATATATTTTATATATTATAGCTACATATATTTTTATTCAAGAAGGAACCAATTTCAAATACATCTAGCTAATCTCGGCCATACTAACCCAAACATGTATTTAATTCAATTTACTTGTTTAACTAGCTGTCAGTCAGCATCAAAGAAACATGGGGATACTGTAGAACTAAGCATACAGCTTCGTTGGCTTTTACGAGAGGATCGATGTATTGGATTGCGCCCTGACACACTGTTATTATTTGAAACCCTTTATCGTGACAATGATCTAAAATGAATTTTTATCCACTAGAAAATAAAATTTGTTAATAATCAGATGTTTTAAGTTTGCTTTAAAATGCAACATGGGTCATTATACAGCACGTGAATTGCTGCACCACTAAACCAAATTATGCTCTTTTTATTTTCGGCGAAAGTATGATTAGAAAAGTTATTAGGGTATTTTTTTTTCTTAGCACCTCGTCTTAATATCTGTTCAGGTTGTACACTTATGTACTAATTACGCTAATGTGTTAGGGATGAGGGAGGTTGGATTTAGATAAACGCGTACCTTCATTGGCGTAAATGGCGAGAGGAAACTAATCAGGAAAAAACACCCTCCATTCACCCGACCGGGATTCGAACCCCAATCTTCTTGTAATTCGCAGTACAGTCCAGCAAGAGAGTTATGCCTTAGAATATGTGGCCATCAAAGCAGGTGGAACCCTTGTTATTGGCTTAGGGCTAGTCACGTGACTACGTTTTCGCTCTGCGCTTGTTTTTCGGAGAACATGTGAACCCACAGGATACACACACTACAAGTGAGAATTATTCGCGCGAATCTCTAGAGGTTCAAACAAGTTGTGGGTTTTCCTCGTGAATTACGTTTATTTAAGTGATTTTGGAATAGTGAAAGTGTGCAAGAGTACACATATGGAAGTTGAAATACTTCTCTATTGCACTTATATAATAATTCAAAGACACTTGGTAGTATTCACACGATTTTCTGGGTTGGCTGGATAACTATTCATTTAATACAAATTATTCATTTAAATTCAGTTGCGAAAATAAAGTGTCTACCCAGTATTCTCTAAATAGGTTTATTCTTATTTATTTAAAAGGTAATTTTAATATTTATATACTTCATAGGAGTAGTTCACTACTTTATATCCTCCAGACTTACAGATTGGCTGTGATATTTATTATCTTGTATTATTATTATTAGCACCGCGTCTTACTATCCGTTCGGGTTATACACACTTACGCTAATGTGTAATGGTAGGGTGATTGTGTGATGAAATGGAGGACTTACAGTTTAGCGTGGAATCCGAACCACGGTGGAGGCCTGGCATTCCCCACATTCACAAGATGGCTTGTCAGAGGTGAAGGAAGGGTTTGGTAATCAGATAAATCTGTGCCGGGACCAAGGATTGAACCCTGGCCGCCAGCACAGAAGTCTGACACCTTACCCCTAGACCTAGGTCACCTGCTATTATTATCTTGTAATCTTAATTGATCCCACATATATAGCTGATGATTTACGCACATCCATCACAGACTCTGCCTTAAAATACGAGTGAATAATGACCCTGAACACGGGACGAATCCTGTATAGTTCAGAAGATCATTGACGAGCTAAGCCAAGGGTTCCGGGTTCGATTCCCATGGACAGGTTTAATTTTTCAACTAATTTAATTTAAAAATAATTAGTGATTTAAATAAAATTAACAAACACAAAACACTCTTCACGTACTCTTTGTTTACAATTAAGAGTTGCAAGCCTACCGTGCATGGTTCTACTATGTTGCAGCTTATAGGATAAATCCAGAGTGTACAGTACGTACCTATTCCGTCAAGGAGAGTTTGCTTACTTTCAAGGTAAAGTCTTACCTTGACGGATTATGCTAAGACGTTATCTTATAAGCATTATCATAGTGGAATAGTGGAAGGTAGACTTTCTACCAACGAAGGGTATATAAACTTAGACTAAAAACTATTTCCCCTAAAAATAAAACAAACAAATGTTTACAGGTGATTTCAATACAAGCTAAAGCTAATATATTTTTATAAGTGCTAGTTTTTACATAAGAAATACTGGAGCTCTGTGTGGTAGCGTTGCTTTTACTACGCTAAAATATAGTTCTAATTTTATTTTAACATTATTTTAAGTAATGTACTGGTTACACTTATGTTCGAGCTATTTGGTTACAAGCTAAATCCAAACAAAAGAATAAAAACTGAAATATTTCTGGTTAAGAGAGTACTATTTTCAACTCTGTCTATGCTTGTGTTTGATGCCTATGCTTAGAACCATCTTTGAGCTATATGCACAGTTCTTTGCCTACCCCGTAAGGGAATGGCACGCGTGATTATGTGTGGTATGTGTACGTATGTTATGTATAGTAATAGTATGTATGTATGTATGTATGTATGTATGTGATATGTATACATATGGTATGTATGTATATAAGTTTATATGTATTGTATGTACGTATTTATGTATTTGAGAAGATGTAGAATTAAGTGATCCTTAGAGATAATTTCAATTTACTCCTCTCCAAAATGCTAGCTGCACCATTATTATTATTATTATTTAGCACCGCGTCTTACTACCCGCTTGGGTTATACACTTTAAGTACTAATTACGCTAATGTATTAGGAATTAGGAGGGTTGAATTAGAGGAAATGAACCCGCATTTGCGTGGAGGGAGAGTGGAAAACCATTTAGGAAAACCCCCCTTTAGTTCACCCGACCGAGATTCGGACCTCGATCTCCCCGTCCTCAGCAGTCGAGCTTACCACGACTAGCGCGTTAGCCAACTACGCTACCGAGGCGAGTAGCTGCACCATTAGTTCTCATTTAAACACGCTTCTCATCTATTTAAGTAAGAATTTTTTTTAAATAATAAAAAGATGGTCTAGCTATTATTAAACCTAATTGACGGAGAATTTCAACTTTATTTTACAGCTTTAAGATTGATTTCTACGCAGACCGCAATGACGTGTAAATCTACACGTGGAAGAGTCCAGGTCAAGCGTAAATATATGATCAGCCAATAATAATCACTTTGTAAATAAAGAGTCGTATAGACGTTACAAAATCACAAAAATATGCTTTGTAGTTCACGTCTTTCCACTACATTCTACCCTTTATAAATGATTTGTGACTAAACTCACCACCAGCCTCGGTGGCGTAGTTGGCTAACACGATAGTCGTGTTGAGCTTGACTTCTGAGACCGGGGAGATCGAGGTTCGAATCTCGGTCGGGTGAACTTGGGGTGGTTTGTCCTAAATGGTTCTCCATCATCCTTCCACGCAAATGCGGGTTCACTTCCTCTAATTCAACCTTCCCCATTCTTAATCCATTAGCGTAATTAGTAGGCTACTTAAAACGTATAACCCAAATGGGTAGTAAGATGCGGTGCTAAATAATAATAATAATAATAATAAACTCACCGATATACCAGCAACTAGAGTTATAATTTATATTTTTGTATTGATAATACCTGGTCTTATCATATCATGTAAAATAACATTGTATGAACAAATGTTTTCAAAAGTATAATGTTAACAATTGGTTTATAAAAAGTTATACACATCTTAACTATAGTGGCCTTTCAAGCTATCATTGGTACATATTAATTCTATATTATGATACATATCCTTATAAAATATTATGCTCTCAAAAATAAAGGGTATACAATTAATGATCCCTTTATTTGAGAAACTTGGAATGTTATTACATCATATTAGTTTAGTTTTACTAAAAACTTTTCCCCCTCCAAACTAGGGACACATAATACAGCTCTGGAACATGATAACTATGTTTACAAAATTATATTCACATCTTGGCAAACAATCAATATTTCTTTAATAATTTTACTACTCATTTTTTTCAGGCTGTATTAAATTGTACTAAAAAATTATGAACCAAACAGATAAGCTATCAGGTAGATTATTGTTCACGTTTTAAACCTAATTTTTAGAAAACGAAGCTATCAACATACTGGTTGAAATGCGAGAGGAATTATTACATCCATTAGTTGTTTTTCCAGTATCAGCAGATTTGGCTTTCTCATACTTGAGGAGAAATGCCTATTATCTTCAAACTAATTGTCAAATAAATTAAATGAAGAAATGCCCACACACTCGCTTGCAGATTGTAGGGTCATTAGGTCAAACGAAAATGAATCACCCACTTCAGCTGGCTCCAAAAATATAATGAAGTCACTATTCTATAAGCGAGTTTTTATGCTAGTATTTTGTTGATTAGTTCTAGCTTCTTAATTTTTTTCACCATTCAGATAAAATCTACAAATAATGATTTAAACGTTTGGTTAAACAACTTTACAATGTGTATTGTTATTTAAAGATCAGAAACAGTTTTGTGTGGTTAAAATTATTAATAAATTATATTAACACTTTAGATAAATATTACTAATAGCCATTTCATACGATTCTTTAGTTTTAACAAACAAAAAAACTAGTAAAATTTAGGGATCATTCAAAGAGTAATGAAGCGTAAAAAGTTATAAAAAAATGTATAGAATAGTAGCAACTATCCGATACTAGAAGATAAAGAGATGCCGATACCATATACAAGTAAACTGTACCAAACCACGAGCCCAGATAAAATCTCGAAGGCAGGCATTCGATTGGCTGGATACGAACTCGGCCCCATTACGAGTGGTTGGGAAGATAAGTTGTCGGATTTAGGCTCTATATTGGTGTACTAACTCGGCCCTGGCTGTTGTGGTGTTGCGCTAGGGATGTATGTCTATTTTCTTCCAAGGTGAACTAAAGACAGCAAATGGATAGTATGACACAACACAATCATCACCTAACCTAACCTAATCTAATACAAACTATAGCCCAACACGATCATAACCTAAACAAACCTAAACAAATATAATGCACAACACGATCCTATGTCCGTGCAAAATGAAATGGAAAGATTTTGATTGGTTCAAGGGACCGAATTAGTACCATGACTGAGGCAGAAATACTACTGCTAAAAGATTGATGGGGTTGAATTAGTATTTTCCCATTCGATCATAAGATATGGAGCCATACTTACAAGAAAAAACACAAACTTAAAAGCATGCTATTTTCCTCAGTACAATTCCCTCCTCCAATGCTCAAGTTATCTGTTTGACTATCTTTATTCTTAAAAGTGTATATTTAGTCCATAATAGCGGAGATTCTTACATTAAATAAATTGTATAAAATTATTATTTTATCGTCAGACAGTAAAACCCAGTTAATCGGATTATATTAATCTGTTCACAATACTTATTTTAGTCACTACTCACTAGTAAATTTCGACATCCTTCGGATGGCATGGTAAATAGCATTAAATGAGGACCAAAGAAACAGAAACAGTTTATAAATATAAGCACAAAACATGTTTAGGATTATGAGAATGAGAAAATAGGGCTCCTCTAAGTACTTGTAATATTAAAAATATAAGTGGAAACCTCTCTTCTTTCTTTCTGCCTATACACTATTTCTCTTTTACACCACAGAGTATTTCTCGCTCTCTCTGTGCTTGTTTATTTCATCACTCTCTTTCCAAGAAGCAAAGGCAAACTTAAACAACGAATTCTTTGAGGTAGAATATCTAAATGGTTCTTTCAGATACATTATTTAGGTTTTTTTTTTATGTTTTCGTTAATAAATTCGATAAGTGTGGGATACTTAGGTGTGTGATAAAGGATTTGGGGTGTGTGGTACATTTTAATTGATTTTAAAATATCGGCTTATCAGATGAATTAGTGGGGTTTGCGGTGGTAACTGGTGGGGTTAAGGGGTAGCTGGGTGGATGATTTCCAAATGTTGTTTTAATAGTGTAGTGCTGTATTGTAGGCCTGTATAAATATTTTTTAACAAAAAATAATAATTCAAAATATTTTCTAAATTGTAGACAACTCTACCTGGTTAATTTGGGACGCAGGAAAAAAACACAATAAAAACTATATGTATAAAAATATCCTTAATACTCGGATAAGCTCTAGTGAATTTAATAATTTACTGATAGTTGGGATTTTTTGAAGCCATTTATATAATTTGTTTATTCCTATTACAGTTTTATATTTGGCAAATTTCCTTCTTTTGTTAGTTTTAACAAACATATTATATCTAGATTAATTTAAAATTGGTTCGTATTATTGAAATATATCAATAGTATTCTTGTCTTTTTATGTACAACACACAGCAAGGAAATATTCAGAGGGGAATAATTAAGAGGTACAACAAATGCACAGGCTTAACATAATTTGTTTCCAACATCAGTAATATGTATAATAATGTATATTTACTGTTAATTGTTTAGTGTCCAAATTAAAATTATAAATATTTTATTACTATTATCCTCCTTAAACTGTTGAGAAGCATTCTATTTGTTTCATTAAAGAAACAAACAATTCAATTAAAAAAAATTAATTGCCCTTTTTTAAATTCCAGTAAATCAACCATTTCGTAAATGGTTCACATGGACATGTCATATTTCTTTCTTTTAGATTTATCTTTTAATATCTTCATCACATTTTATCTCTTTAAAGTTTTCATATGCAAGTATCCCATTCTAATTTTAACACATATACAACTTTGATGATGAAAGCATGAGCCAGCCAGAGTTTAACACAACGATTTTTATTCACTAGGATTTCTTGGTTTTATAGGATATGCAAAGCGGCAGAAGATTTCTTATCTCAATAACATCAATCATTCCCACAGGGCTTCTCGATATATTGAAACGCAATACACAATATGACAAAGACGAAGAGAAATACATTTCTATATACACAGCTTGCCATATTGCCCATTACAATGTCCAACTAGTTTGGCATTCTGCCCGTATAAACGATACCAATAAAGGTTTTGAAGTCCAGTCTGTGTTGTTAAACAGTAGCACCATGAAGTGATGTAATAATTTGCGCAAACAACAAGGTCATGGAATTAGCAAGGCACTGATTTGGTTTTAAGCAAGCTTCGAACGTCATGATCACACATTAGAAAATATGTTATTATCACTAGCTTTTGGGCTCGTAAAATAAGGGCTCCATCTGTTTAGTTCTCTTATCAAAGATACGTTGAGAAACATGTTGAAATCCTCTATCCACGTGCTCTATCAGGTAAAGTCTGATTTTCATAGGAATACGATTTTTCTTTGAAAACTAGAAACTCATGTTGCCACAGTTGTGGATGTAAAAATATTACAATTGTATCTACATTATCAGCCCATTTAATTAATAATGTAAAGAGAAACTATAAAATAATTCATAAGAGAGTATTATTGGAAGCTTTTGATAATTTTTAGATGCCCTTTTTCGATTTGTAAATAAAATAAGACATATTTATAAATGGCAAATTTTAGTGACTTTCAATGAAAGTTGGTGGTAAAAAGTGATATTTATATAAACATCAAGGTTCAGGTAATCACTGAGAGGGTTATAAAATAAGAGGAGGAAGTCTAGAGCGTCATAAATATTTCAGACAGACGTAATGAATGTGGCTGAGGAAATGACACAGTTTCAGTAAGGTAAGATATTGGTCCCAGGGTGTCTTCCACGGGCACCTAGGTCATTAGACACATCATGCACTTTGTGGTACAACTGGCTGTCGTAGTTCCAATAATACTAGTGGCCGCCACGGACTATATTAAACTGATAAATAATATAAATTAGTTTAACACGTTATCAACAATAAAAAATATGATTTAAAAAAATAATATTTTCAACATTATGAGTCTATATACTAAACACATCCTCTAAACGCATTCAAAAGTCTACATACACAGGGAATATATTTTTAAACAGATTTCTGAAATATCTTCTTTTTTTTTAAGGAAAAGCCTATAGGGATAATTCTCTTAGCCCGATTATGAAGCTGTTGCAGATGAATTCAACACTAGAACAATCACACACGGCACTTTTGCCAAATTTATTGAGAACTTCCGAAGGACCAGAAGTGTTAATGACCAAACAAAAACATGGCCGTTCATAAACATCCATCAATGAATGTATATCGGTCAAGGTACTGGCAGAGTTTGAAAAAAAGCACAATAATTACATTCAAATTGTGCACCCTCCCTATATATGGAGACATTCTGAATCATCTTGTACATCGCGTGGATATTTAACCAAATAAATTTTTTAAATTATTTTAAATAGTTCAATTTGTGGCAATGTACCAAGTAAACCAACCAAAAATGGATTATATATAAATAGATATGTTCAATTATATTTCATAGTACTGTACATTTATCTTTGTAGCAAACTTTTCTTTATTTTAAAGCAGTTTACGTATAATATATTACTAGAAATACATGTAGTTGTATTGCTCTATATTAGGCCTATACACATTATATATTTATTTTTAAAATGGTTTTAAGATATTCTCATTTAAAAGTGATTTTATTTAGCTACAGTATTTAAATAAACGTTGCTAATAATTTCTTGCCAGGCATACTTTTTTGCATTAATTTTACCGTTGCACAAAGCATACAGTTAATTTAACTTTATCTTTTTACGCGTTATGCACGAAGTTGAGCAAAGACAACACAAGAGCTTGAGATGTGTCAGCCTTTAAGAATGCGAAAAGAGGCTCAATCTAATAAAATTAAAGACTAGCATACACAACTGATGGAAAATACTTTCTGTTCATGTTTGAAATCCCTTGTGGTACCCTTACTTGTTTGTTTACGAATTTTCTTCGTTTTAGTGTCAATGACTATGATTGTAAATATAATTATTTAAAATAAAGGGGAAATATTACATTTTTATTCGGCTATTGAGAAGTAGATCTACCATTATATTCAATACAATAATAGAATCAGAACCAAACAAAAGTAAAATTTGATTTAATAGGAGAGGCACAACTTAAATAAGGTTAATTCTTTGTTTTAACAGATACAACTTAATGAATGTTGTTTTTCTAGAAATCCCTTAAGTGAGGTATTTTTAAATACCTTATATAGAAGAGCAAAGAAGTTAAACCAATTAATATGAATAAATCGACAAGACAATCACTAAATTTAATTCTAAACTGTTGTATAATTCTAATTAATAATGCGCTCTGAGTACACTATGTACAATAATTTTTACTATTCGCTATGCGTTATGCATTAATATAAACAAATATATACGTAAGAGTTGGGCAGATTGGAAAGAATATTGAATTATGATTGTTTTCCTATAGGCATGTCACCTCATAGACTTAATCGAGAAAGTTAAAAAAAAATCCTTTTTAAGATGTGTGATATATTGGGTTTTTTTTTCCACCACGTCTTGGTGCCCGTTCGGGCTATAAGTGATTGAGTGTTTGTGTATATATACACACTTGTCTGGGATACATCACTCGTAGCTCAGTTTGTGGAAATATTAGCCAGTAGCTGATAGTGAGTAATGAGGGTGTTGAACCAGTGGAAACACTTAGACCTAACTTAAGCCTAACCAAACAAACCCTGGTGACCTTCGGGAAAATTACTCATGGTACCAGCAGGGAATCAAACCCGGGACCCTTATAATGGTATACAGGTGCACTGACTACAATACCACGGAGCCGTTTAATTACTCTAATGATATAAGGATAATTAATGTAAGGTTTTAGAGTTAACGTACCCTCATTTACGTGGAAGGAGAGTGGAAAAACATTTTGGAAAAACTACCCTCAGTAAAAACCATACACTTTTTAAACAAAGAGAACAAAGTTCTCATTATATTTAAGGACACCCTTGACCGACATTCAAGAACTGTTAAGATAGATATTTGAAGAATATTAAACTCTGGGTTTCTACTGGAGAAATATTGTATTTACTTGCCAAAATAATTTTTTGTTGTAAGAACTGCGAAAATTCTCGCAATCCCTATCATCCCGCCATAACTCTCGGCTCCAGATCGTCTGTTTCACATCAATAAAATAGGATTTGAAATTCATTTATGTCCGGCGATATTTCGACTCATCCCTCGTTTTTTCGTACCCAAGGCAGAAAAAAAGTAACTTTCGAGAAGGATCCAGTTCGTCTTGTCGTTTCAATAATACCATATCTGTAATTTCACTTATTCCATATTGCACGTTTCCTGCCCAATAAACTTGTAATTGTATTATCATACTTTGAAAAACATCTGCATGTTTCACCAACTCGTAGTATTTTTATTCTTTTAAGGTGGGGATGTAGGGAACGCGAGAAAAGGCCAGTTTTTTTTGTGTTTTTATAGGGAACCTTTTTTTTTGGCAAAATAAATAAAACAATGTTTCAGTACGAACATAGAGTTTATTTTTCTTAATATGGTGATGTCATGAGCATAGTGGCATTAGATGACAAACTTTTTAAACGAAGAGAAAATGTTATCTTCAAATTCTAGGATACCCTTGACAGATATTCAAGAAATAGTGAGTTCACCATGTGAAGAAAATTAAACTATATATGTCTATTAAAGAATTATTTGATTTATTTTGGCCTGAAAGGTGACATCTCATGGTACTGATGTATTAGTACAGGTCTTTGGCACGCTTTATAGGGACTCTAAAATCTTTCTTTTACTTTTTCTGAAAAATATCATCTCATATGTGTCTAGGTAATATTAGCAACACATTCATGTAAAAATGTACATTTCCGTTATCAGTCATTATATGGACCAGTGACACACACGCAAATGGGTGGGGAGCAAAAGGGGGACTGCTCCCCCCTTTCCCAAGACCCCCAAATAATGTTAGTAAAAACGTAAATCATATGAAGTAGAACCATAATTTAGAGCACAGAAAAGGAGTCATAAATAGGCTACATTTTAATAACTGACTTTGGACTTGATATTCAAAAGATGTACCGCCATTTATGTATTTTACATCAAAAGTGCCCCTAAAATTACCAATCGAAAAAAGCACAAAACTAAAATTTTTGTTATATTATAAACAAGGAAGTAGACAAATTAATTTTATATCAATACTGTCTTATTTATTGTTTAAAAAAATAGTTACAAGAAAATCTCTATAACTTATACCCACATTTCTGATGATTAAGAACACAATAGTTTTGTAGGCTCTCACCATAAATTAAGGGTTATTTATTACACTTGGGACCGCACTTATAATACTTCAGAATTCCTCATAGCAAATCAAATTTTGATTAAGGTTAAGACTAAGGGTTAATTTCAAAGACAGACTTAGTACGCCTCTGGGGCGGCAAAACTGCTCCATTCCATTAGAGTTAAGGTAGGTGTCGTCCTATATTTAATATAGCACCACTTGAGGCGTATTTAGTCTGACTATGAAACTGGCCATATTGTTTTAGATGCTTCAAAAACAGCATGGAGCTGAAGGTATACTAAAATTTCTTTCAAACTATTATTAATATATACTAAGAGGATAAAACATTCCTTCAAAATTTAATTTATCTGAATTCGCTTGATACATTTCTAAAACCAGCCTATATGACCTTGTCTGCTGGTGTCGAGGGGTTAGTAAAAATGTCTGATATTGTCTTCATTTGCCTAGGAATCTTGCTGAACAGCTTAACCATTCCTCCTTTACTCTTGCTGTAAATGGTGGAGGTAGTGTCACACCCACTAAAGCATGGGGAAGGAGGATAGTTTCGGCAAAAAGGAAGTTGTTGGAGTTTGTTTGTTGAAAACAATTTTGATTCCACCTTGCCCTTTCCCGGCTTCATGAAGTATACGTTACTCCTTGGTCGTGCAAAAGCAATGAGTAAAACAATCAAGTCGACATCTTCCCCTATTATTGTGACAGTGGGATGTAGGGCAGCTTTCTCTAACCCACATCTCACTATAGCGTCATCAGCATCCCCTGTAGCAACTACGGTTTCTATTCCCCTCGCTACCATTTTGTCACTGAGGAGTTGAATAAGCCTGGTTTTGTTATTCTCGTTTACGAGAAAATGTTCTTGTTGAACAGTGACATTCATGCTTTCATTAAAATTAATGTCAACTGAAGTTTTTGTGAGGCCCCTTCTCTTTTGCTCTGCTCGTTTTGTACTGTTGACGTCGCCATAACCATCGAAAACCACAGTACAGTTTTGACCGTAATGTTTGAGTACATAGGCTATGTATTGATCGCAAAGTACAGAAATCTTGGTACCCATATTCCATTTCACGCGGTGAAGGAGGAAGCCTCCATCTAATCCATTGGTGCTCATTCGTAGATCATGAGTTTAATAATTATCTTCGGGAAAAACATTGTAGAGAGAAGACTTCTTTTCTTTCCTCATTACCCCTTCATAAAAGAGAGCCTACGGGAATGGAGATAATTCATATTCCATAAGCTGCGCAACATCTCCATCACTCTTTTTTGTAATGGCAGTTCTTTGGAAAATGGTCAGAGGGTCTACAGTCACTGTTCCACCGTTCACTTTTACGGCATTGCTCATACTAGCCAATGACAACACCACATTCTTCTTAGACTGTTTTATGTCACCAAAATTACAACCAACAAAACTTGGCATGGTTGTGATACCAATTTCTAGGGCTCGGTGACTATTTATTTTTGAGTTTCCGATTATCCCTCTTGACAGAGACATAAGTGAGTTTATTTTCGGAAAAGGAGGATGGTCATTGAACCATTCATAAATCTTTGCCCGGTCTTGCCCATCCCTATTTTGCCGTGATATCCGGAAATTAACATGCTGCTCCCCACTTGAAAAAATCACTCCATTAAACTCCTCTATTGACGAGCAGATGGCGGTTGCTCCAGGGGACCCACCAGCCCACTTCGTTAGAACAAAATCAGTTATTCCTCTTCCTCGCGTCAGGCCACCTGAACTTTTCATGGAGCGCATTAGAATCTGCTCTATGGTCATGTTTGACCAAATCCCTGCCCAACGTGAAGTAGTTTGATTTATGGTGAAATAACCCTTATCTGCAGAATCCTTGAACACATGTGGGTGGCTAGTTTTCAATGATAGCATGTCTTGAACGTAAAGATGGGCACATTTTGCATATTGAAAGTGACCACTTGCATGGAAGAATGGTATCATTTTCTGAACACAAACCGAGTCGCCATTCCAATCACCATGGCGCTCAGAATCTATGAACTTATTCATCAATGAAACCATGTTAAAATATTGCACCCACAAAGCAGCGGTAGGCCCGTTGTTGTACAGACATTTAATATTCGGTCTGAACCCACTTCATTTTACATTAGACATTAATTTTATACCATTAAAAGACTATTTTTAATAATCCGGGATTATTCCATCCCCTGCATATCATAAACGATTCATCCTAGAGAAAAAATGAATAGGATCTTTTTTGTAGGGAATTTAATGTAGTTTAATTTTGTACATGAACACCTTTTCGTTACAGGCCACGGTTTTCGAGTTATACGAGAATAACGTGGAAGAATGACCTTTAAACGCTCCCCCACACGCCACTCATACCCAACCGGTCAGGATTTTTAGTATGTTGTTCATGGTACTCCCCCCTACCACTGTACAAAAATTTGTGACTACACGAATTATTTCCCCTATTCGACCTTTTTTGGTCTTCGTTGACTGGACTAAAAACCATTTTAGGAAAAACTACCCTCAATAGGCCTACACCCGAATGATACCGAACCCTGAGCAACTTGTCACCGGCAGTCTAGTTTATTATTATTATTATTATTAGCACCGCGTCTTACTACCCGTTCGGGTTATACGCATCTAGTTTATTGCGATCCGAAGAGGGTTCTAAGCTTGTTAAGTGTACCGTGAACTTAAACTGTTTGTGGAACACTTCAATAGACACACACACACATTGCTCTGTGTCTCCCTACCCATCCGGGCCATACGCATTTATTTAGACTAGTGGGCTAGGGATGAGGAAGATAGAATTTAAAGGAAATATACCCACATCTGCGTGGAGGGAGGGGGAACAACAGTTAGGAAAATAAAACACTATCAGTTCACCCGGTAGGTATTAGAATCCCAATCTCCTCAGAGTTGGCAAACTTGGCTTCATGAGGTTAACATTTAGTTCGTGTGCCCAGGGTTATGTAGATAAATTACGGTACTTAATTATATATTCAAGAAGATCCTCAAAACATTCGAGTTTGTTTTATGAACACATTAAGAACGGCTTAGATTAAGTGTTGGAATTATTTACTGAAAGAGTAAACGAGCCTTAAGCTTATACCTTTTAAATCATTCTAACGTGAGTAAGTGGCGACAATAAACAAGTCTTAACTCGTTACACAATGACACAGCGAAACACACTGGTATGGTCAAACTCTAGTTTCCAACTATAATGAACAATAATACTTTATCCACATATGGCGGAACACCATTTAATATTGACTTCGATTTTCATAGGAAGAACTATCTAGAAATCCGCTTCGTTGGCACCATGGTCTAACGCACTACTCTCGCAGTAGACTAGACTGCCGATGATAGGAAGTTTGAGGGTCGCATCTCTGTTGGGTGTACTGAGGGTGGTTTAAAAAAAGTTTTTTAGTCTCCCTCCACGTAAATGCGGGCACATTTATTTTAAATATAACCTTCCTAATATTTAAAACCAATTAGTGCAATTAGTGCATAAGCGTATAGTCCGAACGACTGGTAGGACGTGGTGCTAAAAAAATCTAGAAGGCCTATTTTCTTACAAAATGTTTTACTATATAGTCACCTTAACTCGGTCTGTAGCGTATCTGTCTACTGAGCTAAGGGTACCGGCTCGATTCCCGGCATGGCCGAAACATTTATTAATGATGAAATGTGGATCTACCCCTTCACAGTGATGAATTAACGACCGGGGACTGGATGTTGTGCCTGTTCTAGTCTTTAGCTAGATTTATAAGGCATGTGAAGCTACGACAGTCCTAGCCAGCTGGTAGTGTTACTTTTTTTTTTTTTTTTAACTGGCCAGACCACATGCTGGGAACAGTAATGTCTGTAGTCCTATTATATAGTAGAATTCTAAGAGGAAAAATTGAGATTTTATAGTTTCCTTACATCAGAGGTAATGATACTCTTGAAGCACTGTATATGGAGTTCATACACCTACTTTATTATTTAATAAATCAAAACATGATTAATTATTCACATTCTAGTTTTCTCATAATATCATGATTATCTCGGAAAGTTGTATGATTACTGTTAATATAATCAATTTTGCTCAAGGACACTACTCAGTAAACACTGTCTCACTAATGTTTACATAAATACATGACAATGATTATTGTTTGTTCTTACATACTGTTTTCTCTTATCCTTGTTAATCAAACAAAGAACAATTATTGTTATAACTGTTTACGTTTTAGTTTCTTTCTATCATTGATATTATGCATACACAACTTTTAATTATTATTATTAGCACCGCGTCTTACTACCCGTTCGGGTTATACGCACTTACGCTAATGTGTAATGGTAGGGTGATTGTGAGATGAAATGGAGGACATACAGTTTAATGTGGGATCCGAACCACGGTGAAGACCTGGCATTCCCCACATTCACAAGATGTCTTGTCAGAGGTGAAGGAAGAGTTTGGTAATCAGATAAATCTGTGCCGGTACCAAGGATTGAACCCCGGACCCTCAGCACAAAAGCCTGACACCTTACCCCTAGACCGCCAAGTCACCTAACTTTTAATTAAATTTAATACATAATTTTTGTTGTTTCGCAACACATCGAAATCAATGGATTGTTTCTGTTCTCTTTCTAGTCTCATCATAGAATGGCAGAACGCTATTTAATTAAGATTAATTTTATTCTGAAACTTAATGGAACACTGGTTAGGGACAGTTCACATAAATGTTTTCTTTTTGGTTGGCATACAGTAAAGAAAACTTTTTGAATACACATATTTCTAGTTTAAAAAAAACTCGCTTCGGTGACTGCATGATATAAGGCGCTATTCTCACAATTGACTAAACTGCTGAAGACGGGGAGATCGAGGTTCGATTTCTGTTGAGTGTACTAAGGGTGGTTTTTCCTAAATTGTTTTGCACTCTTCCTCCACGCAAATGCGGGAACACTTTCTCTAAATTCAAGCTTCCTAACCCCTAATACATTAGTGTAATTAGTACATAGGCGTATAACTCGAACGGGTAGTAAGATGCGGCGATAAATAAAAAAGGTTCGCTTTGAATGATTATAAATGGCTATAATGTGTGCAATCAGATTAAGCAACTTGATTAAATAGTTCGTCTAGTTCCACGTATCGTAACGATGTAAAGAAAAATAATATTTATTTAATGTTTTCCCTTACTTGTACCCTATAAGTTAAACAAACAAATCGTGATAATTTAAACTTGTCTTAAAATGATCTCATTTCAATTTAAATCTGTTTGAAACACTCTTGTATATCTGTATACTCTCAACTTCTTAATTTAAGCCAGCTGAGCTTCAGTAAAGGTTCCATAACTCATTGCTAGAAACTAACTGTATTTACTATTTAATATTATTTAAAGGTGATAGCCCAGCAATTTCCCCACAAAATGTAATATACATGAAACACGATCCGCTCTACTTATTATCAGATATATTAATCGCTTACAAAATATTTCAGCACTACCAATCGTATAGAAACCACATTAAGTTATTAATACTCATCCTTATAGACTACTTGTCCCTTGAATAATCCCTTTGTGATGTAAATATTGTTGATGACGTCATTAAGGTGGTATTAGCCAATGAGTGCACCTGATACTCGTTATACTAATCTATCGTCTTCTCCTTAATTGCTCCGCTTACATTTCCTCGAACTCAGGTCATCCTCACAACCGCTTCCGTGGCCACAGTGTCTAATTCGCCACGCTCACAATAGACTAGAGTGCCGATGACAGGGAAATCAGGGTTCGAATCTTGGTCAGGTGTACTGAGGGTGGTTTTCCTAAATAGTTTTTCACTCTCCCTCCAAGCAAGTGTGGGCACACTTCCTCTAAATTCAATCTTCCTAATCCCTAACACATTAGCGTTATTAGTACATGTGCATATAGCCCGAACGGGTAGTAAGATCTGGTGATATAAAAAATCAATAAAAAATCGTCCTCGTCGTCAACATACAAAAATTTGTTGATTCATCAACCTGGCAAATTATCATTTTTCTCACATTGAGAATAATCCACTTGGGATTTATCAATATGTCCATTTTTTAAACTTCCTCGCCCTTTATTCTTAATAATATATATACCGGTACGCTAACAGAACACAAATTTATTTCATGTTCCCAAGTTAACGCTCACATGGTTTCATAAATTCTGTTCTGAGTAGAGTCTACAATGTGTTTGTCCTTCGAACATCTTTGAATTAAAATATATTTTTTTACTGTAGTAATAGCATAACTTTATTTACTTCATTCACTTCTTTTTTCTTTTTTTTTGACAAGGATAATAATTCTACCAATATATGCTGGCATTGTATGTCAAGGTTTGTTCATAATCTTGTAGCGTGTGTTTCCCGTGCATTAGGATATATATTTTGATAATAGGTCTACTGTATGAATAAATAAGTCTATAAAATCATTCTGCCTTTCAATATCGAATTGGGTATTGAAACGCCAGATGTACTTTTTCCCACACCTGCCTTCGGGCTATGCTAGGTGAAAGGCTACACAGCCTCCACTCTTTCTTGTAAGCTTAAACTCTTTTAATGTTTCATTAGTTTTCCTGGTACAAAGCACGCCAAGAAAATATATGGTGTGGGTGCTGTCTTGGCTCCAAAGCCGGGACTACCAATTTGCTGGTATCACTTACTTACTCTATGGCACTAGGAACTCAAAAATCCATTGCCACACTTAAAAAAAAGTACGCCACCTATCACTATCTTGAGTTAGTTCTATCCAGTCCACCTCATTCCTATCTCTTTCAGGTCCATTCTAATATTATCCTCCCATCTGCATCTAGGTCTTCCCAATGGTCTCTTCCCATTGGGTTTTCCAGTCAATAATCTGAACACGGTTATAGATTCTCCCACTCACGCTGCATGTCCTGCTCACCATAATCTACAATATTTGACTCTTCTAACAATGTCTTGTGGTGAGTACAGGGTATGTAACTCATCATTGTTTAAACCCCCTCCACTCGCTAGTGCCCTTAGATGCATGCAAATAATTATTTTAATTAAAAAGTAAATTGCACTATACTTTAGTAGTAAAGTATTCCAATCGAATAAATATATGTTTACATCCATCACTCTCTTCTCATCTCTAAGGATGACCCCAAAAATACCATGAGAGGGGTAGTCTACCCGTTGAGCAAGTATTGTTTATTGTGCTAGAACCAGCATTTCTTCCTACTACTGATAACAGCACAGAAACCAGTAATATATTAACCATAGTTCTAAATAGGTAAAAGGTTTCTCAGTTTTAACTCAACTAAATAATTGTTTGAAATTATGAACACGCTTTGTATCTATCGACATTTAGAAACAAGGGAAGGAAAAATGTAAGTCCTTTTGTGACCTTTGTGCATTCCCAAGTTTGGTAAAGATCCAGCGTTTGTGCTAACATAATGAACCAGACACAGCCATACAATATTGTTACAATAGTTTTTTGTTTAGCACCGCGTCTTACTACCCGTTCAGGTTATACGCTTTTGTACTAATTACGTTAATGGTTTTTGGGATCATTAAGGTTATATTCAGAGGAAGTATATCCGCATTTGCGTGGAGAGAGTGGAGGACAATTTTGGAGAAACTACCCTCAGTACACCCGACCGAGATTCGAACTTAGATCTCCCTGTCATCGGCAGTCTAGTTTGCTGCGAGATTAGCGGTCCAGACCACGAGGCCACCGTGGCGGATGTTTCAATAGTTTATTTTTCTATCTACGGGAAGATATTAAATGACACGTATCTATTTTAAATGAGATTTTATTTCCCAAATTAACGTTTACACTTTTCGTAAATGCTCTTAACCATCATGATTCCAAAGGTGTTTTATTTACAGATTGTGTGTGTGTTTTTGAACGTCATTATGATAATTAGTGTAGTGATATTTGAGTTGACGCCAATTTTTTATTTAAATATTTTAGTAGAAATACGATCTTGATTCCAACCCATTTTAAAACATGTTTGAACCATTAGAGAATAACTATATAACTTTGGTAGCTACACTACATTTGTTTTAAATCCTGCATTAAAGAAATACAAACAATAGGCATTCACTAATTTCAACGACGGAAATTGAATCCCGTAAGGAGCCTCGCGGATGTGTATGATCCAACTACTGCTTGAATATATGAGGCCAGCACGACCAACCACAAAAACAACACACACATGACTGTATTCATCTCGTATGACTAGCTTTCTCTTGTCGAGCGCCCTGGAGGCAGGTGAGTAGGTTTCCTTGCGTTCTTATTTGACCAAGATGAGTTGCTCGACTTGATTCTCTTGTTGACTTCCACGAGCCTACTTAATTATTGACGAATAAAATTAATCTGTTTATAAATAAAATTCAATTTTTTGTAAAATTAGGTTGTACAAGTTATTATTATTATTATTTAGCACTGCGTCTTACTACCCGTTCGGGTTATACGCTTAAGTACTAATTACGCTAATGGATTAGGAATTGGGAAGGTTAAATTAGAGGAAGTGAACCCACATTTGCGTGGCGGGAGAGTGGAAAACCGTTGTACAAGTTGTATTAAATTGACATGAAAGACATAAATGTGTAATATAATATATATGTACAATATTTTATTGATATTTGAAATAAATTGGTAATATTAATTACAATTTATGATACTTTATAGTTACGAATGTCTTGAAATGATAACAAATATCTAAAAATTCAGTACATATTAAAATTGTAGACATTTGAGTCAAAGTTATAGTTATAACTATGTTTTTAAAAACAAAGGATGATGTGATCGAGCATATTTCGTATTTGACATATGACAGAACAAGTTGTTAAATTTGAAAAAATTTAAAAATTGGATTTCTTTCTTATCTGTATTTCTTCGTGTTTTCTTAATCGCTCAACAGGGAGTACTCAATTACATAGTTTTAACATCAGATCTGAGGATGATGCCGTCGTAGCATCGAAACATGTATTAATAACGTTGCATTACTTGCAGCAGTAACCAAGGAACAGGGAAATACAGATAAGAAAGAAATTCAATTTTTGTATATTTTTTCAAATTTAATAACTTGTTCTGTCAATTCTAAAAATAATACAGAAATACGAAATATGAATGATCACATCATCCTTTGTTTTTAAAAACATAGTTATAAGTATAACTTTGACTCAAATGTCTACAATATAAATATAGGCCTATACTGAATTCTTAGATGTTTGTTATCATTTCAAGACATTCGTAACTATAAAGTATCATAACTTGTAATTAATATTACCAATTTATTTCAAATATCAATCAAATATTGTGCATATATAATATATTATGTTACACATTTATGTCTTTAATGTTGATTTAATACAACTTTTACAACCTAATTTCACTAAAAATTGAATTTTATCTATAAATATTAAACGTTCCTTACTAAACAATTCAAATGTTTTTCAAAAATTAACCTGATTTAACCTTAAATTATTATACTTTCTCTTGACCCCTCAGGGATAGAAGTAGATACGTAATGTGATGGTCAAAAAGTAGATCGAACATAAGATTTCGATAAAATGTCGACGTTTCATGACCACATGCTTGGTAGGCCCCTATCTAGGCTTTTCATAAAACCACCATAAACGGATTTTGGAATTAGATATCTAAACCTAAAATTAAGGGTAGTTTACTATACGGAAAAAAGAGAAAAATCGGTTTTCTCAAAAATCACTTTTACGATTTTAATTTAATTTTGTATTTAGGCACTGTTTTACAACAAACAAAATGAGAATTGACAATTCTCATTTTTAGATAAAAGCGACTTTGAGGTACTTTAAATTAGCAGACATTTCCAATTTTGATACTATCCCTGGAACAACTTGAGATGCAAAATAACTTATAATTGTAAAATTGTACTAATAGAAATAAAACTTTTGTATTTGTAAAATTATATTTTATACTACTGTAAAGCAACATGGTTGACTCACCCACTGACATTAATGTTTACCCACTTCCAGATGAGCTAGAAACTTGAAATTGGGCAAACTTATAGCTTCTAGCCTTTAACCGACGAGAAAATTCCAAAAAGTTAAAGAAAAGATGTTTAACCCCCGAAAAAAATTCAAAATGCGGAGAAACTTTAAAGTCGGTTCGGACCTTTATTTGGAGGTCTCTTGTGGCTAAACGGTAAGACCTATCAAAAAACGGCTCCGGAATTACATTAGTTTACATCCACTTGCTAAGAAAACTCACTGGGGGCTTGGGGGCGGAGCTCCCAATAAGCAAAGTGAGTACTTTTATAAAACCAACAGTTTCTGAGCTATGAGTGTATATATAAACTTAGTTATCCAACTTTTTTTAAATACTAAATTCTTCAAACTGTGTATTATGTTGTAGGCCTGGAGATTATTGATTTATGACTATATAATACAGTAAGGCGCGTAATAAAAATTGGATTTATAAATTAAAAAATTAATTAAAAATAAACCAATACTTTAGAAGAGGATTTTAATCGCTTAAGTGGGTACTTAGGCTAAGATGTCTACCTCATCTGGTATGGTTTGACGGTGACAGAAAGGTCAGGGCTCGAAAGCTGGTAACATGTACTGAGAGTGGTTTTCCACTTTCATTACAAACTGGAAAAGCATGTTGCCACAAATGCGGGAATAAAACTGTTACAATAATTTGCATACGTGAATATAAAAATAATATTTATATGTATACTTTAAAACCTAAGCGGAGAGAGTATTTTAAATTCAGGCATCTCTGGCAATATTGTTGGTTAGAAGTGCCAGATACAACTATTTATGGCTATAAATATATTGTTTGACAGTACAAGTCTATGAAGATTATGTTAAATTTGAGTGGTACCAAAAGTCAATGTAGAGGTTCAATGACAAACAAACAATCGAAACAACTAAACAAATATATATTTTTTGAAGAAAAAGCTCAACAGGTAAAAAAGGAAGGGCTCAGACTTACCTACTTAAATACAGTTCACATGACACGATCGAATAAAAAATATAGCTGTGCCTGTCTTTTCTATATTCAACATATATGGTAAAAGGAAGGTTTCAAACTTACTTACATAAAAAAAAGTTCACATTACCCGATCAGATAAAAAATAGAAAATTTAAATTCTTTATCTGGAAACTCAATACTGAGAAATTGCCACACACCTCAAAACAATCAAATAACTCTAAAAGTATAGATATTTCATATAAAACTGCCTTAGGTAAAATTAAGAGCTCAGAAATACCTACATAAAGAGAGATCACATGACACGATTGGGTAAAAAAATATAGCTCTCCTTTGCTCCTCTATGGTCAACATATATAATACACATATTTATTGTATTTATATTCTTACCCCAGTTGATTAATAATGTAAAGATAAATTATATAGTAATCGATTAGGAATTCTTATTGGAAGATTTTGTTTTTAGATTGATTTTATAATTAATTAATAAAATAAGACATATTTCTTGAATGATATATTTAAGTAACTTTCAATCAAGGTTTGTGGTCGTAAGTGGGTTTCCTAAAATATCAGGGTTTACATTTACTCTACGATTATATTTCCTTATCCATACCCGTGGGAATATGCGGATAGCCCGAATAGTGGTCTACAAAAATCAATTGTGTTTTATTTTATTATTAAAAGGTTTTCTGATTAGAAATGTAACGAATCACAATTATTATAAACACTTATAAAATTGCTTGCTCATAATATAATTGTTATTATACTCTAAATCAAAAAGGATGAAATTTTGTATAATTTTTAATAATAATGTGTATAGGTTAAGGAACATTTTCAGAATAAAAATGAATGTCATCAGATTTAAACTAAATGTGTTCTACTCCGCTTCTCAAAACAGTGGTTACAAGCCTGTGGGGAGGCGAGTAACAATTTGGAATTAACGTTAAAAATTAGCTGGAAGTTGAAGATATTATTTATTTCAATCCTTTTTCCAAAGTAAGATTTTTTTTAGGTATTGGTAACACTCCCTACTAGATCTAAAACCAATATTCAAGAACTGATAAAAACAAACCGGTGCCAGGCATCACACTAATTTTCAGCCATTTTATTTGTACCATTACGCTGCGAGTGTTAACGTTGTTTTTATATAAATTAAATAAGCAACTAGAAAGGGAAAACTTTATAAGAATTTTTTTAGAATTGTTTTAGAAAAAAAGAAGGGAGAAGGGCACATCAGCTAAAAAAGTTTGGGAACCATTGTTTTAAAGGGTATCTTTAATATAAATGTATATATATAATTTGTATGGTTCAATTTACACAGAAAATATAAATCACAATTGTTATTTTATATATTTTTTTTGATCCTGAGTCATTATTTTAATTCTTAATATAATGACAACAAAATCTAGGCTAGTGGAAATATTAGAAAATACTAACATTTAATTTCAAACTAAATGTTGTTGTCATAAGGTCTACACTTTAGCATGTTTTGGAGATAAAATTTGATAGTCACAAATAATTTTGTTTTGATGATATAATAATAATAATTTGGATGGCCCATGTTTGTAAAGAAAAATTGTTAAATCTGTCTAGTATTTAAAAAATTAAAGAACCCACTTTGGTGATCGAATGGTTCAATCTCGCAATATAGGCCTACTATACTGCCGATGACAGGGATGTCAGGGTTCAATTCCCGGTTGGATGTAATAAAAGGTTTTTCCATAAATTATTTTACATTTTCCCTCCACGCAAATGATGGTACAATTCATCTGCTTTCAAACTTATTCATCCCTATAACATTAGTGTAATTAGTAATTATGAGTATGACACGAACGGGTACTAAGACACGGCGTTAAGAATAATAACTCTTAGAGGACATACACAGCGACCGGTAGCATTAACTTATTTAGTTCCCCAGATCAAGGATAAGGACAAAAATAGATTTGATTCTTCGGTGCAAAGCAAATTGTATCGGACGACACATTCTTAAGAAGAACTATCTTCTGCACGATGTCATAGAAGTAAAGGATGAAGGAAAGAGGAGACTAGGAAGGAGAAGGATTCAAATATTGGATGCCTTGAAGGAAAGAAGAAAATCCTGGGAGCTGAAGGAGGAGGCAGAGGACACGGCGTATTGACGGTCTAAGTTCACTGACAAAAGGAATGGACCAGTCGTAAGACAGAACACCTATTGATAGTAATAATTATTACTATTCCAATTTCAGTTTCAATTTCCTTTATTATAGTGCTGGCCAACAGTGTAAGACCTATAACAGACCAGCACTGAAAAGTACACAAGTATTATGATTATTGGCACCGCATCTTACTACCCGTTCGGGCTATACGCACTTACGATAATTTGTAATGGAAGGGTGATTGTGAGATGAAATGGAGGACCTACAGTTTAACGTGGGATGCGAACCACGGTGGAGGCCTGGCATTCCACATATTCACAAGTTGTGATTAATACACGTCTTGTCAGAGGTGAAGGAAGGGTTTGGCAATCAGATTAATCTGTGCCGAATACACAAGTACCTTACAAATATATTATATATTATACGATAAAATAAGATAAACAATAATAGCTTAATAATTATATATACTGATGAATAGTTAAGAAAACAAATAGTAGTTAATAATGATAAAAATAAAAAATAACAAAAATAATAATAAATAACTAAAAATTAGTTAAGAGTAGTAACAATATGCAAAAAATCTGAATATTGAAATTTAAATAATATAGGCAGAACCTCTACATGCTAAATTATTGATATGGGAGTTCCTTAAATAACTATCTGAGTTTAGATTTTCTTTTATTATAAAAGTCGAGTTTGACAAAACTAGAATAGGCGCTGTGGATACAATGACCTATAGGGCTCACCTTATAAGAGCTATTGAGAAAAAATAACTTCGTATTACGAGAAGTCCGAGAAGGGATATGAACGCCTACATGATCAAGGGCAAATTTGCAACAAATTTTGCTATTTAAAATATTAAAAACAAAAAGAGTATCGCAATAAATTCCACGCGAGAAGAGGTTTCTAATTCTGTCGTCATAATCATAATAAATCTGATAAATAAAGAATGTATCATAGCACGCAGCGAAAAATTTTCTTTGAGCGTTTTACAGCCTAAGAGAGTCAGTGAAGGTAATGGAATTCTAAGCAACAGTAGCATTTTCTAACTTAGGTCTAGCCAGGGCGCAGTACAGACATAAAAAAAAACAGTCAACTTTCTTAAATGATGACATAATAAATTTAATAAGTCCAAGCCATTTTCATTGATTGGGAAATTACATGGTCAACATGATAGTTTGCTATCCAGGAGAACACCTAGATAATTATTTAATATAAAGGGTGCGAACTATGTTTTCATTGCCCAATTTATAAATAAAAAAGAAAGGATTAGTTTTCCTAGTAAAATATATAGATTTGGTCTTAGATTTATTAATAGACATTCCATTTTCAAAAGACTAAATTTTAAAATACCATTTATATCATTTTATAAATCTATACAATCTGCAATTGATATGATAATTTTAAATAATTTTACATCATAGGCAAAGAGTACATAACTAGACGAGTTAAAATATTTACCAATGTCATCAATACACATTAAAGAGAAGAGGACCTAAATTAGAACCCTGTGGTATGCCACAGGGGGCTACAAATGTATTTGAGGTGTGTGAGTCAAATTTAATAGTGAATGATCTTTCATGCAAATAACTGCTGAACCAATTTACATATGAGTGAGAAAGGCCTACCAAGTTTAGAGAGAATATTACTATGCTGACATAAGTCAAATGCCTTACTTTGGACAAAATAAATAGCATCAACCTGACCTTGGGCAGAGACTTGAGGGGCAACATGCCAAAGAAATTCTACTAAATTAGTAACAGTAGATTTATTTCTATAAGGCCATGTTGATTATCTGAAAGTATATTTTTAAGGTGGTGGAAAGTATGCTCATATATGATTTTCTCGAATACTTTGGAGAAAGTGTTTTAGAGAAAAATTGGTCTATAATTGTTTATATATATTGTTTAAATATAATATATAAAATTGGTCTATAATTGTTTATATATATTGTTTAAATATAATATATAAAATTGTTTTATATATATAATTGTTTTTGCCCCTTTTTATTACTTTCTCGCCGTCTTATAGGTAGAGAAAGTATAGTGATAGTAAAAAAAATCGAACTCGAAATTTTGATGAATCTTGCGTTTCATGACCCCCCCGAATCCAAAAAAGTTGTTTTTGACTTTCCGTCTGTCTGTCTGTACATCCAACTAGAGCCTAAACTATTTTACCGATTGGGCTAAAACTTGGTATATAGAGTTTACATAGGGTTGTCCCGAGGCGTTTTCGGAATTGGATATCTAACCCTAAAATTGAGGGTAGTTTACAGAAGGGCAAAAAAAGAAAATGTCGATTTTCTCAAAATCAGCTCTAACAATTTTGATTAAATTTCATTTCTAAACATTTCTAAATATTCCAAACAAAATGGCTTCTCTCAATATTTCGGCAAAATGACTTTAAAGGCTCCAATCTGATGCGTAAATTATCTTTTTTTTAAAATAATATCTCCTAAACTATTTGAGATATGAAATTACTTATCATTACAAATATGTAGTCTTTTTATGATACAAATATTTTATAGGAAGTATATTTTTTATAAAACCAATAACTTTCAAGCTATACGTAAATATATATATATTTTTTAACTTTTCGAACACAAAAGGTAAAAGTATTGCGACAGCAAAAGAAAATCTAACCTGAAATGTTGATCGATATCGACGTCTCAAGACCCCCCAAACCCTAAAAAATGGTCTTTGCAATGACGTCTGTCTGTGTGTCTGTTTAAACTTAAAATTAAGAGTATATTAAGAAAAGGTGAAACGAGAAAAAATCAATTTTCTCAAAATCGACTCTATAGATTTTGATTAAAATTCATATCTAGGTGTTGAGTAAGATTATAAATAAACTGGATATTTTCATTTTACCATGAAAATGAATTTTAATGTACGTTACAGAAGCAGAAACTTCCGCAACTATTTGAGATACTAAATAACTTATCATTGCAAAATTATAGTACTATTAAAAATAAATAACTTTTATATGAAATATATTTTTATAAATCCAACAGTTTCTGAGATATTAAAAAATATATTAATACAATTTATTGAGCTTTAGTTGTAAATAGATACTAAAGTTTTAACGCAATAATTATCCAATGCCATAAAGTAATTAAATATGTCTCTAAAAGTTTGTTGTTTTTCCTTAAACCTCTTAGGAGAAATGTTTGTACAACAATGAGCTATATCCATTTTATACTCAATAGTCAATATTTTCATTTTTTATTGGTCAAAATTTATAAATGAGGAATTTAATAGCAATGCGATGGCACGAAGATTTGCAACACCTAATAAAATGTCGAAAATTTTAACCACAAGTTTAGATTTTAATACGAAGAGTGGACCCTTGTGGGCCCCACATTGGTCTTTTTTATCGGTCCAAACATACAAATGAGGACATTAATTCTTTAAAAACAAAAAACTATAAAATTTAAACCGGTACTAAAAAAAAGTTTTACATAAGTATAATGCAATTTATGCGTTGGTTTGCTAGTGTATATTATTTAGTTCCACATATATTACGAGTTTTGAGTAAATAACTCCATTTTCAAACAATAGAGCGAGAAAGTCTGTGCGGATTTCCGTACCATTTATTCTATAAATAGGTATGACAGATTGTTTCCATGTAAGAAGAAAAGTTTCATTTGACAGCCTAATTTTAAAGATATAGGCTAACAAAGGGCTGAAAATGCTGGCACAGCCTTTAACAATACAACTTAGAATTCCATTTGTCCAGGCATATCTAGAAGAACTCTATTTTTTTAAAGCATTAGCAATATCCAAGGGTTTAATGTGGCATGGATACAAGGGCGCGGTAGTTTCAATAACGGGGCAGGGTAAGACAGGAAAGGCTGAATTATAAACGGAATGAAAGTAGGTCCTAAACTCATTAGCAATTTGTAAAAGATCCGCTATAATCTTGCCATTAATTTCTAGGTTATACGGGAAAACTTTATTTACACGGACAATTATTTTTAATAAATTTCCAATATTCATTGGGTTTAGATTTAATACTATTTTCTAGTGAGTTCATCCAATTGGCTCTGTCTATAATCAAAGTAGTTTTAACTAATTTACGAAGGTGAGAAAAATTTGAATAGAATACATTATTTGTTTGTTTAAACATTCGAAAAAAATTTCCCTTTTCCCTAATATAGTATTTAAGAGTAGAAGGAAACCAATTCTGATATTTGGGTGAATTAAGAATAGTAATTTGAGGAATATGCGTTTTGATTTTCCTTTGGACTAAATTGGTGAAATTATTTACAGCCAAATTCACATCCGTAGTAGAATAAACACAAGACCAATCAGTAGTGGCCAGGTCATTGTAAAGATTAAGGTAATCATCACGTGCATAGTCAATATATGTGGTGGGGATGTCATTAATTCTAGTAGTATAATAATAGTAATAATAATAATCATCATAATAATAATTAATAGTAATAATAATAATAATAGTAATAATAATGTTTAGTAAACATATGCTCGAAATATGAATGGATGAACTATTTTTATGAGGCCAGACCGAGTTTTATCTCGTTTATAATGTACTTACGGCTTAGTTAAATATATTTGTTTTCTTCAATTTATATTATGGTTGGTTTGACTAAGAACAATACATTGTTTGCGGGTTTTCCATGTTATTTCAAGTTCAGATAACGACACGTGGGAGGGTTTTTTTTTTAGCGTCGCGTCTTACTATACGTTTATGTTTTACGCAAATGTAGCCTACTAGCTAGTTTTTGGGGCTGTCTACGACTGGTTGATTATAATACTAACAGACCAACCAAACAAAACCTAATATTCCATTGATAAGCGCATGGACAGTTGGGATTTGTTTGCAAAAGAAAAAAGTATATGTGTATATTTCGGTCAGTTTTTTCAGCATCACGTCTTAATACCCATTCGACCCACCTTGGTGGCGTAGCTAGCTAACGCACTAGTTTAGTGTTGAGCTAGACTGCCGAGGACGCGGAGATCGAGGTTCGCATCTCAGTCAGATGAACTGGGAGTGGTGTTTCCTAAATGGTTTTTCACTCTCCCTCCACGCAAATGTTAGCTCACTTCCTCTAAATTCAACCTTCCTCATACCTAACCCATTGTAGTAATTTGTACATAGGCGTATAACAAACAAAGGTTAGTTTCATTTTTTTTAAATTTAATTTAACACGCGTCTTACTACCCATTCGGGTTATACGCTTAAGTACTAATTATTACACTAATGGGATGGCAAAGGGGTGGTTGAGGGGAGGGGGGGTAAGGTTGAATATCAACTTTACTTAATATAATTTTATTCGATAAAAATAAAGTTTCATTGTTGTTTAAACGTATTAGTAATTATATTTTCTAAGATCATCGTTTATGTTTGTAAAAGCCTTAGAGGTGGGTTTGGGAACAATCCACAACCCTGGTCCCCCCTCCCCAAATTTGATCATATTTTAAATTAATAGCTTACTTGTTTAATTTTTAAACAATTTCAAAGAAAAAAGCATGAACATATATTATTAACTAGTATCTGATATAAAAGAACATGATTACTTGTAATGGTATTAGCGCAAGCTAAGGGTCATTCACACATGGGACCCCACTTATAAATAAACCAGAATCCCTCATACTATACCCTGTTTCAACCCACGTTAGAGCTTAATTTTGGCCTGACTGGGATATGAACTTGCTTGGCTTCCAAATATGGTCAATGTATGAAGGCAAGTCTTAGCGGTCTTGATCATGGCATGGAGTCAATGAAGAAATGAGATATCTTTCAAACAATTTAATAAAAATAAAGTATCTGATAAACGATATAAAAAATCTTAATTCATGTGAAACTTAATAGGCTCTATCTAAATTTGAAAACTAAAATAAACTAATTAATAAATAACAAATGTTGTCAAAATAGGTTATAGTTTTTGAAACCAAACTGCTTTTTAAACATTTTAATACATTACATCTAGCATTTATTAATGTACAAAAGATAAGTGAATACATTTATCACATTTGAAATGATTAAAAAAAAAAGTAATTTATAGTTTATCGCAGTTGTCATATAACTTCGAAAAATATTATTATTAGCACAGTGTCTTACTACCCGTTCGGGTTATACGCACTTACGCTCATGTGTAATTGTGGGGTGATTGTCAGATGAAATGGAGGACCTACAATTTAACGTGGGATCCGAACCACGGTGGAGGCCTGGCACTTCACACATTCACAAGTTGTTCAAAAAAATAGCTCCAGCAGGTATTCATAATTCACGAAGTTTCTTTGCCTCCATCGGTTGTGGTACTTTACCCCCCAAATAGCCCCCAACTTCAAATTGTATCCTAACAAGGGCCTTGCCCTAATAGTGTCTAGGCCTTATTTTGTATTATTAATAAATATCTCAACATATCCTTTGTTGTGACCTGAGAATGTTTAGAAAAAGTAAATCGCGATTAACTAATTTCCTTTTTAGGGTTTGCGAAACATAAATAATATACCCAAAAAAACTTTGTTAACAACATTATAATTTTGTAAATAAGAACGTTCTAAATCGCAAATATAACGTATATATTATTTGCAGTCCCCGTGACAAAATGGGAAAATCATAGTTTTTACTAGTTGGACAGGATTAATCAAACTACGACTACTTAAAATTGAAGAACAAATTTACCTTTAAGTGGTCCAATTTGTGATATTCGCGACTTGGAAATGATTCTAGTTGGCGACCCGACGGTTTGCCACGCGACTCAACTAACCACGACAAGGACGTCTACTACCGANATGGCATAAACAAAGACGTTCAAGGAATAAATAGCGGCGGAACAAGTCTTGTTCTCATGAGGAGATGGAACCAAAGAGGTTTGACACAGAAAAGATACCACTTGTCTTATGTGTGAGAATGGTTTGGTGCTAAGGCTGGGTTTATATTCTCACATAATGCATAGCTAATAGTAAATAGTGCATAACGTACAGTGAACAATAATTATTCATAACGAAAATAAAATAGCTTATAGAGTGAATTGTGATTAAAGTATTTTTTAAATCGATTGTGTTTTATTCATAGACAGAGGATTAAAATCTTTGCACTACTAGATAAGGTATTTAACAATATTTCACTTTTAGCTCACTCTAAAAATATCTTTAGTTATACTCTCTTTTGAAACGAGATATTAAATTAATTTAAGTGGTTCCTGTACTATTAAATCAAATTTGATTTTTATTTGTTTATGATTTAACCATTGTCACATTATGGTAGACTTACTTCTCAATAACAGAATTTAAAATGTAATATTTCCCCTTTAATTTCAATCATATATATATAAGCTACAATCGTAGTCATTGATTCTAAAACAAATAGAATTCGTGAATAACAAACAAGGCTACCACAGGGAATTTAAACATGAACAAAGGAGACAATTTTTGTTTACTGTATATACTGGCGTTTAATTGGCTTGAGTTTCTCCTCGCATTTTCATTGGCTGATACAAGGTCTGTCTATACTCAAGTCCATGGATAGCACTTAAGTTAAATATAAATCATCTTTAAGCGTTGCGCACTATTCACTATGTATCCATTATGAAAGCCTTAATTGAAAATAATCTAGTTCATATTCTTGCGCACTGTGCACTATTCGTTATTAGTTACGTATGAATATATACCCAGCCTAACATAATATAATTATGAGTAGTTAACAACGGGAGTAACCAGAAAGTTAGTTTTGATTTCCCCACTGGCTAAAATACCTTTTAGAATTTTCTTTCTCCATTGCGAGCTAATGTTTTAATTTCCAAACTTCCAGATTGGCACATTGACTAAGGCGTCAGCCTCATCTTATCTGGTTTGCTGGAGACGGAAGGTCAGGATTCTAATCCAGGTAGAATTAACTGAGGGTGGATTTCCTAAATGGCTTTCAACTTTCCTTCCAAGCAAATGTGGGTATATTTCATAGAAATGTTACCTTCTTCATCCCTACCCTCTTAGTGTAAAATTGTGTTCAGTTAGGACGGGAAGGAAGAAAAACATGATGTATTGATTTAACCCCTAGAAACCGAGAAACTTTGCTTTCCTATTCCCCATAAGGTTAAATCACGTTCAAAGAAACTCTTTGAAATTAAAAGTTAAATAAATAGTTCTCTCTCTTAAGTGAAGACTTACCAAAAATTTGGGCAATCCCCAATATGTGACAAGGATGGTTTTAGTATGATTTTGGTAGGAAGAATAGTAAAAGTTAGTCACTAAAGTTACTAAAACAATTTTAATTTATTCATACATCAAGTAATTTTATCTGCAGTTGATAGATATTATCAATACATATAAAATAACCCAAATAATATAAGAAAATGTTAGCAATGTTGGCCGCAAAGAAATTTGTTTTAATTAGCTCTACTGTTCTTCCAATCAAATCTAGGGTACAGTGAAGATTTATTTTATAGCTCTTCCTAAGGCAAAGCACACAAAATTAGTTTAAAATTAGTTTTGCTAAGAGTCTGGCAAAATATTGGTATTTATCTTACCTACAAGCTAACTTATGACAAATTGTACTTCCATAACCTGTTACATATTATAACAGGCTTTAAAACAACTGTCACTCAATCTTGTGTCACAATTTCTCAAATTTTGTTATTTTATACCGTGTAATGTTTTAGCTCTAGTCTTCAATTTTTCTTCTGGGCAAATATATCAATCACAGGCCTACAGCAAAACAAAGTTGAGAATGTTATGGTCTATTCTTAACAAGAAATGTATCAGTTTTTATTCCTAAACTTTTTAATAATATGTTGAAACTAATTAGCTTTAGAATCATTTTCATGTGCACAATACACAAAACAATGTATTCAGAGTAAAAACAACAACACTGTAAATACGTTTTAAAAAGATAAAGCTATATAGCAGTGGCGCACTCAAATGGGGGAGCAAATAGGGCAATTACCCCCTTCCCACAAGACCTCAAATTAATTTTCAAAAATATGCCAGCAAAGGACCACTCCAAATACCTTCTATAGGCATTCAACTTTCAAAAATTTCCTGGGAGAGTACAGTTTCAAATATATTGTAGATACATATAATTTTCAAATATTTACCAGATTAGGACCATACCAAATTACTTCTAGGGCCATGTAATTTTCAAAAAATCTCCAAGCAAAGACCATTCCAAATAGCTTATAGAGAGCATCCATTTTTCAAAAAAAATTCTGGGGGAAGACAGAGGAAAATAATATTTTTTTTAAATTCCCGGACAAGGACTATCCCGAAAATCTTCTAAAGTCATTACAATTTTTAAAATTTTCAAAGGAAAGATCCCTTTGAAAAGCTTCTAGGTGGATACATTTTTCTTGCAACATTTTACTGTAAATGATCTTTGAGCTACCCTTTGCGTTGGAAGGGAATACGCTTTATTTTTCTAACTTCCCCCTTACCCCTATACAAATAGGGTTCCACCAACAACTGATTCTTCTCTTCGAGTAAAACACTAAAAATATCTCGATTTGTGGAGAAAATATTATGATAAGCCTAACATTACAAAAGCTAAAAGTGTCATAAGAGTTACAAATTGGAAAAAGTGATTTAAATCGCTTCCCCCGTTGCCATAAAATAATTGAAATAGCATCTAGATTCTAGAGGTATTGAATAGTCATAAATTATTGTCTTCGCCTCCAGTGGTTGCGGAGCTGTGCCCCACCCCACCTCCTCTTTACCCTCCGATATTGAACTCTGGACACAGCCTTAATTGTTGGCCCCCCCTCCCCAATGAAAATTTCTGAGTACATCACTGATATTTAGTGTCAGGGCGGGAAAAACCACCTGCTTAGAATTATCCGGTAAGCTATAAAGAAGATGATTCCTTCGCCAAGGGGACGACGAGAAGTAAACATATAAATTGTGAATAAAAAAATCTCCCTAAAACGATTCCGCTGCACAATTTCCAATTAAATTTAAATTGTGAGAGGCACACGGTATAAATGTAGCTGAGTTGCTATGGTCTTTTATGCTCGCTTGTAATCCTCAATATTTGCCCGAAATATTTGCAGCATTTTCATAAGTTTGGCCACTACACTCTTTTATATCGATTGATAACTCTTTTAGCGAGTTCAATACAACTTCGTGTAAATACGCTGCATCATGACGTTCCATTTGAAAATAACAAAATAACCTTTCCTTTATTTCTCCTCTATTACTAACAAACCTCAAAATTAAACACAATCTATCCCCGCGGGCTGTGTAGGGCGTGGAATCTACAACAATAGAGAAATACAACGCGTTTTTAACATCTGTAGCCCCTTTTCATCCTCCAGGACAAAGGCAGTTATACAAAGTATAAAGTTATAAAATAAGGGGAGAATAAATACGAATATATTTGCACCATGCTTTTTACCAGGTAAACAAGGGAATTATTTTAACCAGATTGATAAAATGATTAGAATAACAAAAATAGATTTATTATAACAGAAAAAAATAGATATGATTGATTAAAATAGATATACAAAAACATAAGATAGAAGTTCAAAATTAATACTGTCGGCAAGATCAAATGCAGTAAGCTTGAAGAGCAATGTTCAATTACAAAACAGCTGGACTTACGCCAGGCTACGGTCATGTGATTCTAAAAGAAAAACAGTGAGCTAATTATAAACAAATGTTAACTGGAAATTATATACATATAGTATTGTTAACACATTTATAATTTAAACTAGCTTGTTTGATTGGGACTTAAGAAAATTCTTTAAGAGACATAATGTAATGAATTGCGAAAGAAAGGTTATTTGACTACATTGGTAGATAGCTAACATACAGGTTTCTACACAAAATAGTACTATGGCCGGTACTTTCCCTATTGGTACTGCCAGAGCATTATAATAATAGCCTTTATTTATCTGGCGAAGTTAAGGCGTTAGCCTTCTCTTCCACTTAACCAGAGTTGAATACAACATACACTATTAGTACATGTATTTAATGACCCACTCCCTGGGGTACAACACTAATATAATTCATACAATACTAATACTCAGTAAATAAGTGCCAAAAACGGGCAAAGAAAAAAAAAAGGATTTATCTGTGCGGACCTCATATGGAAACGAGCGGAGTTCCGCGCTTTACGCACCCAAGATAATACCACACGCAAAGAGTGGCAACAAGAATGATTCAATACATTGAACACAGTAAACCAACTAGGTCCTAGAAAAAGGATAGACAACCTGGTTGTAGCCATAAAAACAAGTGTGTAGTCTTAAGGACTCAAAAGAGAAATATCGTGCTCGTTGAGAATAGCAACCATTTGGACTAAGTCCTTATTACATCTGGAGCTCAAGGCTCCTAAATCGAAGTTATATCATATGGATATAGGAAAAACATGGCCTCTTGGACCAATATAACAAGTCTGAGGGACTTGAGCAACACTAGAGTTACTGTGACTACATCAACAGAGTTGGAATAATACAAAACCAAAATCTAGTCACTATGAAACAAGAAGTCAAAATAAACATAATAGTCGCCTCGACTATACTAAGTCTGAAATAAACTATAAGTCAGATGGACTTATTAAATAAACAATTTATAATCTTTCAACTAAACAATAAGTTAGATGGACTTATTAACGTCGCCTCTATACTTAGGAAATCGGAGAGGATTTTCCTTGGCAGCGCGGTGGTGATAACCACGTCCAACACTCCATGGCCACCGGTTCCTTCGTGAAGAGAGGTTTTTTCTCAGTGGCGCGGCGGTGAGAACCACGCCCAGTACTCCATGGCCACCGGTTCCTTCGTGGAGAGAAGTTCCTTCTTCAACGACGTGATGTGATAGAATAATATAAAGTAAATCTGAGAGAATTTTATACCCTTTCTCTGACTAGAACGGAACAAAAAAAGAAATAGAAAAAGACGTAATAACACAGGTGGTGATAGGATGGACTAGAGCTTGAGGGGTGAGGAAAAGGGGAGGTTCGAAGACACGCCGCCACGACAGTGGCATTCGAGAGTCGTGGGAGCGACCCTAACTTAGTTTTAGTTCTTTTCTACGACTGGAGATATAGTAAGTGGATGTGTTAGGACGCACCCTGTCACCATTCGTGTATAATATTTTGCTAGAAGGCATGTTGGCGTAATCCGTTCCCATCCAGCCACGGTGAGTAAGTCTTGAAGCATATTATTCCTGAATGTATTAGTTTTAATTATCTTATTTGGATTACACTATTGTAAGTTTAGTATTTTTATGCAGATTGGTATTATTTTGTAGTATTTTCTATTGGGAACACGTGGATCATATCCGAATCCATCCAGTCGTTAAAAGTAGGTTTTGAAGGATATTATTATTAAATATTTCAAATATAATCCTCTTCTTTGGATGTTGCCAATATAATTATTATAGCTTCGTATTTTTACGTAACATAATTGTGTAGGTGTCAACTTTACATGATTGACACGCTACATATTATTTATATAATATATTATCTCAAGTTTCCCAGCAACCCATTCGGCATTATCGCGCTAAACCAACAAAGAAATGGATGAACCAGAACATAATCAAAGAAAATTTACAGGAAAGTGTAAATTACTTAGTTAAATAGGAATAAAGTGAAGTCAACATATCAGGAGTTAAATAGATAAATGTAAGTTGTATTTATAAACAAGGTATATAGATAAATATAAGTATTATTTATAAACAATATATATATATATATATATATATATATATATTTGATTCAACAGAAAACTTCTCCGGTATTTACTTTGCAATATTATTGACTCTATTCATATGTCAAAAGGACTCCCAAAACATAACATACCTTTCCTTGCCAGAATGACTGAATATTAAACATTATTATAATTTCCACAAGTCAGAAGGACTGTGAATATTAAACATTATTATAATTTCCACAAGTAGGAAGGACTCTGAATATTAAACATTATTACAATTTTCACAAGTCAAAGCACTCTTAATATTTAAACATTATTATAATTTCCATAAGTCGGAAGTACTCTGAATAGTAAACATATTTAGGCGGAAAAGGAATTGGGATGTACAAAAGCCGAAACTTCATTTAGTTCTTACATTTATTCGGACACGAAGACGTGCCCAAGATGAATATCCTGCCAAGAGTCCTCCGATATCCTGGTAGTATTTATTTAATACCATTTGCTCAGAAAGGGGGAAAGTAGGGGTTACTCACAAGGTAGACACAAAGGGAGAAAAGGGGGGACTGGGGTAATGGTGAAAGGGGAACATGTGACGAGAATGCCCTGGAAGGCCCCAGAAGAGTTTTCTTGGCACGTGGAACCATATAGTGCCGGAAATGTTATATTCAAAATTTCCCGGCAGCCTTAGCGAACACTCGGGGTTGGCCCAGCCCGTTCCCTCACGCATCCAGTCTTGACCATCTGTCCGCGTTAGCCAGTTGTGTGGCGAGGGAGATACTTGGAATGTACACACTGAAATGGAGCTCAGTAAGCTTAGAACATTATTTAAGTTTGGGTGGAATATTGTTGAAAGTAATTCAGTGTCCTGTTTTGAAATTTAACGTTGTGTAACCACCTTTAAGTCTCAGAAATAATAGTCAGAAAGGTTACAAGAGAATGACAGTATTTTATTTGAATCAAATATAGAAGAAGTGCAATGATCGAGTACCAAAATAATCACATATGGTATGACGTAAAAAGGTATAGGCATCGATATGTATCATAACACATCGCTAGAGAAGGATTCTCATATCGCAAACATTATTATCACCCATAACTGTTCATGAGAGATGTTTCGGTCCATAACGTTTAAATTAGAAACATTTTCAAATTTTAACATAGAATTTCACTAAAGGTGAAATTGACTGGAAAAACTTGAATTTGAAACAATGACTTAATTCAACACTTTACTTCACTTATGGTGAAATTGACTAGAAAGATTAGAATTTGAAACATTAACATGAGTCAACAAATTTCACTAAAGGTGAAATAGAATGAAATATTAGAATTTGAAACATTAACATAACTAAACAAATTTCACTACAGGTGAAATAGACCGAAAGATTAGAATTTGAAGCTAAGATAATTCAACAAATTTCACTAAAGGTTAAATGGACCGAAAGATTAGAATTTTAAACATTAACATGATTCAACATTTTATTTTTCCTATGGTGAAATTGACTAGAAAGATTAGAATTTAAAACATTAACATAATACCTCATAGCTACCACGATGGACGTACGACATTAATAAAATTGAACAGTGATAATTGGAAGTGCCCTGTCTAACCATACTTAGTGGGAGTTAATTTCCCATATAATTATTTTAGGGGCAACGCACGCCAACAATCAAGTGAGCAAGCCTTTGCTAAAAAAAAAAGGGACATCATATCTGTCATAAAGGCTAATATTCTCCAAAAACCCTAATAAAATTGATCAGAGTGGTGTGTAGTATTAAACCAAAAGTACAGACACCTGGAGCAAAAATAGAGATCAAGTTCTGACGAGAACAATTAGAAAGGTTTCTCATAGGGTTAAATTATATTAATACGTGATAACAGCACATCCCCTAAAATAGTCTACAAACTCTATCCATGATAACAAATTTCAATTTGCAATTCTGAAATAGTAATTTTGAAGAGATTCTCTCCCATTATTCGAAAGAGAATTTTGACGACTTTAATAAACCCTTAATTTAATACGTCGCTCTCACCTTTTCCAATTCAACGGTGCAATGAGTGACAATACTAGCAAAACATCCCAATAGATAGCAACCAAACTGACAGCCATGTCCACAGAGAGTGGGGAGGATAGGAGGGAGAAAGGAGGGGAAAGGGGAGAAGTAGGGACAGATCGGGGACTCTGCCGGTCACCCATAGAACTAGAAGAAGCTTCGAGAATAGCTAAGGTGGAGGAAGTGGCAACTAAGCGCGCCGAGCCGCCTTCAGTTGTTTTTTCTCGGGCGTGGCTTTCTTCCCAAGCCGGCTGTAGAAAGACGGCTCCATTTAGTCTATGGAACTGTGTGTTGGAGAGATGAGTTTAGTACTTACGATCGCCAGATTTCGAGTCCAACAGGGCAGAGGGTAAGTGTTACCCCATTTGTTTGTACTTGTAACATGTAACACGTTACATTTGTAGCTTATGATAAGATGCTACACATCAGAAATTAAATATTTTTTAACTTATCACTAAACATATAAACTCATATTGACTATTGACCTGTAACTTCTTTACTTGCCCCCCCCCCCCTCCTCCAAAAAGCATTTCTGTGTGCGCCCCTGCTTGAAGAAGTGAGGCAATCTGGGGGATAATGTTCGTCTCCAGTGCAATTCTGAGGACCTTACCGCATCCTACAGTGGGTGAGCTGACAATAAAGTTCCAGTATTGGTCCTATACGCTAGGAAAATAACTTCTATTCAGGGTCATGATCAAGTGTCTTCTGACAAACAAAGAAAACCAAGTAACTTCCTGGTTACTCGCGTTGGTAACCACTCATAATTATATTATGTTAGGCTAGATTTATATTCATGCATAACTAATAATGAATAGTGTGTATTGCGCAAGAAGATGAACCACATTATTTTCAATTAAGAAGAGAAGGGGTGAACTTATGTAGATGGTATGCTTCGTGAAGTCTATCACACAGATGCTATCCCAACGAAAGTGGGCTATGACTACATGCTAGAGGCAAAGTATGTATATGTTCATCGTCTCTCTGACGCCCAGTAAAAAAAACAACCGAGATTGTATATACTAACAGTGATGTGTGATCTCCACATTAAGTTAAGGACGTATAAGTCCTCCCAAAGTTCAAGTTAATAAAAAAAATTGCTTTCGGCTCATACACGCGAAGAAAATTTGCCACAATAACGTGAAGTTTGTATTCTGTGTTAGTGACCATAAGAGGAGCTGGTGTTCGAAGAAGAAGCGATCTCCCAAATTGCTCAGGAGCTTGTAATGGTCTAACAAGTCCTGGCCCATACTACCTGAATCAGTTACAGAAAAAATTTTCTCGAAATAATATATAGATATGGATTTCTAATTATGTATATATATATATATATCTCCATTTGTTACATACCACGCCTCGGGAACATCGCTGAACAAGAACGGCTCCATCGGAAGAGTTAGCTATAACTCCCCCTCACTCTCTATTCAACACTAGACTTGACTCTTCTTCGTTATCTTACCAACTGAGCGGAGTTTGGCGTGACCCGCGAGAGCATGGGTTTTGCGGCTGGTGCCTACGTGCTGTTTTCAACGTCAAGGGGTGTTCCCCCACTTCCTTCCTTTCCCATGGTTCATCATGTTCAGCCACTATAAAACTCCACGGTTCTCTGGGAATGACAGTGTTCCAGTCCAATATTCTTCACGTCCGACGTGTCTCCGTTCCTCCGAAACTTCATAACTCAGTGGTCACGACGATGGTTCCGACGAACAAGCTGGATAGACGGAAATAATACGTCGAGAAAGTTTGAATTTTTAAATTAGTAGGGAGTATAGGTGGCTCAATAGTCTGTATGTAGAGTTTAGGAATAGTTTTCATACCTGTTGAGAGTGTCTGTCACTCTCGAGATGATCCCATGTGTTATAAGGTTAGCCTTTTATTAATTATGACATGTTGTACATGCCATGAGTGATCTCTCGCATCACATATTTTTCTGCTAGGTCCATAAGACCAGTGGCTTAGTTAGAGGTGTATCTCAATCCTTGGCCTGTATGATCATGTTTTAGTCAGTAGGACCTTCAAGTGGGAAAGGGTCTGTTTAGGTTGTTCCAGGCCTGAGGATTATACCTAGTTAGGTATTGGTTAATATTTCTAGTGTGATCTGGGTGCCTCACGCCATGTTGTTCCCCCGGTTGTTGTGTTCAACTAGTGGGTCGTTTCTGCCCATCAGGCATGACTCGCACTCTATATGATATTTAAGTATCGTTGTTCACCAGGTTTGCAGTGATCAACTTGTGGGTCGTTTCTGCCCATCTGGCATGGCCCACGTTCTATATGTTATTTAAGTTTTGTTGATCACCTGTTTGCGGTGCTCAACTGGTGTGTTTTTCCTGTCTTTCTGGCGGGGCCCTCATCTTATTTGACTTTCCAGTCTAGCTGTTTCACGCCCTATTCATTGATTATAGCCCTTGTAGGGTTGTTTTTCTCATCGTTCCGGGTTAGACCAATTGGCTACCTGCCAACCCAAGTTAAGTTAAGGCTTAAAACCCTGAATTGGAACTTCCCCTAGATATTTGACTGATCTATCTATGACCGAAACAAACAGTTAATTGTCTGAAACGTTGTAGCCTAGATTAATAGGATCAAGCTAGCTTCACTAGCGTATATAGTCCGTATCTCTTAAAATAGGGTTTATTTATTATTCTGAGCTGGTTCTTTTTTGGCCCTGCTCACCAGTAGTAGCTTGTAAGAGGTTTGTTATAACAAATTATTGATTACTATTGTATTGTGTAGAAAGTCTGTGTCTTCCGACACTCGAGGGGTGTTACCTATAATAACATTGTAATTATATTTATTTTTCTGGCTAGTACAACAATTCCTTTTAAGAGTGGGATTAATATTATATTGCATTGCATTGTGCGCCCACGTGACGCCATCTGTTTCCTCGCACTCGTTTAGCCGCTATTATTTAACAAATGTTGAGCGTTGAAACCACTGGCCAGGTTGTAGCGGTAACAACAGGGTGTATACGCATGCGCAGTAATATAAATACCAGGCTTGCGTTTTCTGCATAAAAATATATTTATCCTAAAGATAGCTATCCGGCAGATAAATTCCGTTTATAATACGCGTAAAATATGTATCCCTATAGACAATTCTATTGGCCCCTGTACAAAAGGCTACTAAGCTAACTATGACGATTCCAAACCAATTATGGCAATCAATAAATCAAGCCTTTGGAATCAAACATGATCCTTCTCACAAATTGAGTGTACAAACGAACGCAGCCTATTGACAAAGCAATCTTTGCCTAGTGATGTGGTTTGATTGGAAGCGTATTCACGCGAAATCGAGTTCTCGTGAATACGCCCGTTTCCATTTCCATTTTTATATCGTTATTGCAAGATACAATTGTTGCTAAATATTTTATCTCATTAACCTTGTTAATTATAGGTTGATTGCATTGATTTATTAAACAATCATCCTCAATTTGTTTTCTCTTAGTGACCATGTACCTAGTCTTTTCAATTCCCTACTAAACCTATTGACATTTTAATATTGGCCTAATATACTATTTAAAGGATAAGTTAAAAATATTATAAAGTGGAACCTGGATGATTTGAACTTGAAGGGACCAGGAAAAAAATTGAATTAAATAAGTTTCTTAAAAGGAATTGAAGAGAAACACAGTTAAGTTTGCAACCAAGCTCAAAAACTTTATTTAACGTATTTGGAAATAATCTGTTCACAATTTATTTAAAAAGTCAGCGATTATAATCTGTATTCCTGAGTGAAGACTCTCAGTCATAGTGTATGAATTTCATTGATTTATTGACATGAAAATTTAAGCACTTACATTGTTGCGACTTACAAAAAAAGTCTGAGTTCTTAGATATGGTCCATGGCTTCTGCCACACTCGGCATAGATCATTCCTGACCTAGTGAAGAATTGTCCTCTTTATCACCAGATGCTCCATATTCAGCCTGTATGTTATTGTTGAGAACTTTGGCGACGATGTCCGCATCAGTAACTTCACCGCACACTTCCACATCTTCATCCACGCTTACAAATTCCACATAGAAGATATCAGGAGTAACTTCCTCCCAGTAGTCAATAGCTTGCACAGCTTCAGTCACAGTTTTTCCATCATTTTTTTTCTTGATAAAGCCAGCTTTTTAAAAACAGTTCTTAATGGTCTCAACTTTCACTTGGTCCCACGCTTGCTTACACATTCTTGAGGCTTGACGAACGTGAAGCGAAATTTTTTGACTAGACAAATCTCCAGCAAGAATGTTTTCAACCAACAATCGTCTGTACAAAGGTTTAAAGTTCTCAATTATTCCTTTGTCCATAGGTTGAATAATCGATGTTATATTTGGTGGGGAGAAAATAACCTTTATATTTTCCAAAAGGGGAACTTTGTTATGAGCAGTGCAATTGTCAATGAATAAAAAGATTGTCCGATTTTGTTTGCCAAACGGTTTGTCGATTTTTAAAAGCCATTTTTCAAACAGATTACCTGTCATCCATACTTTTCTATTTGACTCGTATTCCACTGGCTTCGATTTTACATTTTTGAAGCAACGTGAGTTAGCCGAGTTTCCTATCATTAACAACAGCAGATTTTCTGAACCATCCGTATTTGCTCCAACTAAAAGTGTTGTTCGATCTTTACTAAGATTTTGCCCACTGCACCGTTCACATTTAAATGCAAGAGTTTTGTCAGGAGTACACTTGTAAAAAAGTCCCGTCTCATCGACGTTAAAAGTGTTTTTCGGTTCTATGTACGGGATCATTTCTTTCAAATCTTTCTTCCAATTATCGGTCGAACGCATATAAACAGGACCACTTTCAACACATACAGCTTTGAAGGAAATTCCGCTTCGTTGTTTGAATCCATCTAGCCACCCTAAACTCGCTTCGAAGTCTGTTTTCCCTAATTCTGATGCGAAATGTTCAGCCTTTGCTATAAGAAGAGGGCCTCTCACTGGGAATGTCTTGTCTCGCGCTTGTTTAAACCACTTCAGTACACAGTTGTCTATATCTGGGTTTTCCGGTTCTCTTAATCTTTTCCTATCTTGTCCACTCTCATTTTTATTGCTCCAAATTTTTTGTTTGTTTTTAAAAAATGTTGAAAGTGTGTTAGGTGGAATTCCGAAGGCCTTTTGCCATTTCTGATTTCTTTTTAAGTAACTTTTCCACTTCCTTTATCACCAATACTTTTTCGGCCAAATTTAATGATTTATAGGAATGTGGCTTGGAAAGTGACATCACGATAGACACACACTACTGTACAGTATGTACTAAACAAAATTAAAACTAAACCCAAACTAAACAACAAAACAAAATTAACGCACATCCCAAGAATAACGCTACGACTGAATCATTAAGAATAGCGCACGTAACCGCTCGAGATGTTCGACCTTGACAAACGGAGTACAGAACTGTACGTGTAAACAAAGACGTATGGGTGAGCAGAGGAGAAGGAGGTGCGTGAAGAAGGTTATTGGCCGTATTCCTACGTCGCCTCCCATGTTTCCAAAAATAGATCAACACGGCGCCGAAAATAGAAGTAGGAAAACAATACTGCATAATACATTACAACTTACGAAAAGTTCGAACTAACCAAAACAAAATTCGAACCATCCACGATTTTTTAACATTGTTTTAGTACAAAATTTCAGAGACACAAGTTTATAAAATTAATTAACAGGTGTTAGACTTGACAATACATGTTATAATATCTAAGAACATGACTCAACTGTTACACAAGTTCAAGGCATAGACACAGATAGCTAAAANACATTTAACGGCGGTAATAGACTAAACTAGAATATCCCTGCATAGAATTGCCTATTTTAACACTCCTCCTCAATTCTACTCTAACCACAAAATAAGGTAAAATATCATAACTTACCTGTACCCTTAAATACATACAAATGAACTCTAGTGAATCAGCATTTGATTAAACCAATATAATTATGAAAGTACTCAAATTTGTTTCCAACCAAACTCTTTGTCAGAATGTCAGCACATTGTTAATTTCTCTCCATATAAATTATATTAATATAAACATTTAGATAAAAATCACAAGAAACGTTGTATTTGACATCAATATGATTTAGTCTTCGATTTTCCCATTTATCCAAACATCTTACGCAGGACCGGAAGTCCTCGTAAACCTTAGTGGGTACTAGAATGATCTCAAAGTCCTGGTTCAGACTTTTCAATCAGAGTAGATCGGATGAGGTGGTTGACAGGGAGACAAACTCTGACTCCGTTGAGCTCAGGGCGACTGTAGTCTGCTTAAGTGTAGTCCAACCAACAGTGGCACCATAAACTTGGAATAAGTACCCAGTTGTAGATTTAAGACCATTGCGGTCATTGGCCCAGTCTACATCAACATAGGCCCATAAGGCGACATCACAGTTCTTCGGAAAGAAGAGACCAACTTCAAGTGTTCCTTGAATGTATCATAGTATTCGTTTGATTCCACTCCAGTGTGCTTCTGTTGCATTGCTCTGATACCCGCTGTAGGAATTCACTGAGAAGATCAGATCGGGGTGAGTATATGATTCAGGAGACTAAATATTAAAATGTTAATTTGGTATGTTAAACTGACACGGTATAGTTTTTTATTATGCACTCTGATGAAGTTATTTCAGGTGGTTTTGCCTCCATCGGTGTCTTGAAAAGTTTGCACTGTTCCATACCAAATTTCTTGAGAACTTTCTTCAAGAAGCTGTTTGGCCAAGGAACATACCATCAGTTTTATGATCAATATTTATACCCAGAAAGCTGTGAAAGCCTCTAAGATCCTTCATCTAGATTCTGACATAAGATATGTTTTCATGTCATTCAACTTCTGAAGATTGTTCCCAGCCAAAATTATGTCATCTACGTAAACCAAAAGGCAAGTTTTGATGCAGCTGCTTAAGTTGAAACATACATTTTTCGTTTTCAGACTGCTTAGATCCGAGAGAATTCACAAATTTGTCAAGTTTAGCATTCCACTCCCGTGTTGCCTGCTTGAATTCATAGAGGGTCTTCTGTAATTTACAAACAATGTTGCTGTCAGTTACGAAGCCAGGTGGCTGCTTCATATACACCTATTCAGAAAGGTCTCTATGTAGGAATGCATTTTTCACGTCCAACTGGAAGGCAATTAAATTGTCTTTATTTATGATGGCAAAGAGGGTGCTGACAGTAGTTACATGGGCTACGGGTGAGTACGTTTCATTGTAGTCAAACCCTTTCTTATGTGCACATCCCTTGACCAACAACCTTGCCTTGTACCTGTCAAACTAACCATTTTCATCCTGTTTTATCTTGAAGACCCATTTGCAGTTGATAGCTTGTTTATCGGATGGCAGCTCATTAAGTGTCTAGGTCTCATTTTTCTTCAATGAGTAAATCTCTTCCTCAACTGCAGACATCCATTGTTGGGCATCATCTGTACTATGGATGTCCTCAAAGGTTTCTTGCAAGTTGTCGATAAATAACTCAGCACAAGAACCAGTGTGACATAGTCATTTAGGTACACTGGTGCAGTGCGAGGTCTCGTGCTCCTATGTAGAGGTTCAAGTTCTTCGCCAGGTCCAGGAGTCTCTTCTTCGTCAGAAAATGTCTCTGGTTCTCCTCCTGCAATTCCCCTGTAAAAACTTCATTTGGAGTCGAACCGATTACCTCAATAGCTCGAGAGGGTGTTGAACCAATAACATCACTGGTTATGAACGAATGTTAATAAAAAATTATATCCTGCCCATGTATGATCTTTCGTTCCTGTGGACACCAATGCCTGTACCCATTCGGGCAGTAACCAACAAAGTGGCACTTTTTCGAGCGGCTGTTAAGTTTACTTTTGAAAACTTGATTAGGTAATCGAAGATGTGCTACACAGCCAAAAACCTTCAGTTTTAACATATCAGGCTCTACGCCATACCACAGTTCTGCTGGAACCTGGTTTTCAAGAGCTTTAGTAGGCGATCTGTTTATTAAGTAGACTGTAGTCATAACAGCCTCCGTCCAGAATGATTTATCAAGAGAAGAATGAAGGAGTAAGCGAAGTGTTTTCTCCGTGATGCTACGTCATTTTCTATCTGCGACGCCATTCTGCTAGGTGGTATGCCTGATCGTAAATTATGACTGGATGCCCTTCTTTTTTAAATAATTGAGCATTTCCTGAGACAAAAATATACTAACATTATCTGACCTAAAGATACTTATCTTTAGGTTAAAGTGAGCTGTTGCCATAGCTTCAAATGGTTTGAAGTATGAAAATACTTCATACTTTGCATTTAGAGTGTAAATGTCTGTAACTAGAGTATAATCATCAGAGTAAGCAGATACCTGTTTTGATCATATGATACGGGGTTAATGGGCCCTTCAAGATCACTGTGTATGATCCCCAAAGGGCGCTTAGCTCTAACGTGTGACTTTCTGTGAGGAAGACGTGTTTGTTTAGCCTGTATGCAAGAGTCACATAAATCGGGGATTGATCCTTGATCAATCTTGATTCCATCTACAATCTTACATAAGTGAAATAAACAATTTTTTCCATTGTGGCCAAGCCTCTTGTGACATAAATCAGATGATGCTACAATGATACTAGGAGCACCGGCACATTCTCTTTCACGAGACGAAAGCCACATTGTATACACTTTAACAAATCAGGTGGTAGTAGCCACAAAAATATCACTTTTAAGAATGGTAACGTTCCCCTTTTCAAACACAACTTTAAACCCATTAGTGTCCATTTTACAGAGAGAAATTTCAATTGTAATCCAGGGACAATAAATACGTTGGAAAGTTTGATAAAGTTTTGATTACCTTTGTTAGTCACAGACACGTGTATATCTCCGATCTGTTCAGCACACAACATCGATCCTGATTTGGCAATTTTTATATTGATAGACTTTGATAGGCGTCTCTTATTTGAGACCAAACTAATATTTATACCACTGATCATATGTTCATTGGCGCCAGAGTCAAACAACCACACAAATCCATCACAACAAGCCACTGATGTTGACACAGTCAAACTAAATTTTTCATCCCTAGCTTCAGCTACGCGTGAATTCTACTGCTGCTTCTTGCCTTTCAATTTTGGACAGTCCGAACTAAAGTGACCAGCTTTATGACAGAAAAAACACTTTTTACCAGTAACTTGCTTTGAAATGCTTTGTTTACAATTAGGACAACATTCCGGCTGCGAAGATTTCAAATTTATAGCCTTTCAATCAGTAACGCTAGAGAATGATTGGCTGCATACATCAATACCTTCTGCTTGGCGTTTGCTCTGCTCATAAAGTAGGCGCGTTTTTACGAATTCTATGTTGAGATTATCAGCAGATAATGTCTCTATGGCAGTGATAATTACTTGATATTCAGATGGCATAGTCAAGAAAAGGTGGCAGACAACACTTAATTCTTCGAGGTTAGCTCCCGACGATTTCAATTCCCGAATGGTACGATCAAACCTAATAAAATGCACTTCGAGGGTCTCTAAAGAAGAATCAAATTTCATCATCAACAAGGTTTTTCGCAGTAAAAGCTGATTAGAAATACCTTTGCAAGCGTAAGTTTTAAGAAGCAATTGCCATATATCATAAGCGGTGTTCTTATCCTTCACACAATCCAAGTGGCTGGCCGAGATTCGTTGTATAATCTGTAACTTACACTTGCGATCGGTTTTCCGAATCTTGTCCAGCTTTTTTTCCTTTTCCGACTTAATTTCAGCATTATCACTACCCGCAATTTTCACCAAATCCCGATAGTTACCTTGAATAAAGGGCAACAGATCGATTTAATCTAGAAGAGTTTCCATCCGAAACTTCTAGTTGTCGAAATTAGTGCCGTCGAAAAGAGGAATTCTGTAAGTTTTGTATTCTTCTAAAACCATAATGGCGATGGTGCTTGGCACGGCGTCACCAACAACAAGAATTTACGTAGAGTTCACGCGTACTACTGCGAACACTTGACTTATAACTTTACCCGTCCTAAAATCCACAATCACCACGAGCCTGGGTCCATAACCTGTCAAGTACACAAGTTTATAGGAATAATTAACAGGTTTTAGACTTGACAATACATGTTATAATAACTAAGAACATGACTGAACTGTTAGACAAGTTCATAAGCACAGAGAGCTAAAAAAAAAACCTAAAAAAAACAACCGAATGACACATTTAACAGTGGTACAAACCTAAACTAGAATATCCCTGCATATAATTGCCTATTTTAACACAAAATTCACGGGACCGGGCGAAAAATTCTAATTAAAGACGATTTCGAACTACGAAAGTTCGAATTAGTCAGGTCCCACTGTAACTGTAGGACAAGTTAGAGGATGAAAATCATATATTTTTAATTGAGCTATATATTTAGGCCTATTAAGGATTACAATTTTATTTGTATTTTAAAAATAAAAATTACAAAGCTTAGAAAGCGACTTTAACAATCCATGCCCAATTTGACTCTTTTAAAGTTAATATAGTTTTAGCATCTTACACCTCTTAATCACTGTAGGCAGTGGTCCATGATCTGAAACTATTTTCCAATTACTAATAACATATCATTTAGTTATTAATACTCCCAATAGGTTATAGAAATCTAATTTTCAGAGACTCACATACAGCTTTTCAGGACAGCCAAATCTCAAACATTTATCGTGAAAAGGAAGTCCCTAATTTTATTGGTTGCTCCCCCTTCCCCGAACAAATTAAGTTCTGCTACCAATGAAAGGGTTCAAACAGTAGGCCTATTATATAGTCAGTATAGTTGTATTTTATAAAAAAAATATTGGAGGGGTCCCTATACCTGAGGGCCTAGTTGAATCCTCTACCACATTGAAAAAAGTAATTTATATTAATTTTTTAAACTATAGATTAGAGGCTACACTGCCTACAAAATTTCAGCTTTCTAGAACTTCTGGGCCAATAGATTTTCTCGACCTAAGTTTTTTGCACCTATTTTGGGGACCCCTATGGGAACTTTAGGTTGCTAAGGTATTCATGCACCTATTTGGTGGTGAGAACCGATTTCCTACCAAATTTCAGCTTCCTATATACCTTATTGTTTTAGAGATATTTTTGACCGGACAGAGGATCCCCACTAACAATTATTATAGGGAGGATAATTAGCTTGTTAATTTTAAATACCTCAGTGTGCACCTAACAAATCAAACTTTTTTTTTGGCGAGTCAGACCTTCATGCTCTATAAGTTTTAGTCTTATTTTTACTTCTAATGTAATTTTGTCATTTTATAGGTCCTTACTTATAAGCTGTGAGCTCTTAAGGTAAGGGAACAGGAATTGAAACTAATAAATTATTATATACACATAGTGTCAGAGGTGTTATTAACAAATTGGATCACCTTTTAAATTGAGAATTTACCCATATTTTATATTACAATACGTCATAGTTTCTTCCAACAAATTAATATGTAACACAGTCTTTCAAATGGGATTTGTCAGTGTCTAAATCTTAACCTTTCAACGTTCCCAATAACTGATAAAGCAACAATTACTAAAGTTTCTATACATTTTTTGTACATATGTTTCAACCTACTGTATGATAATAATTATTATTTTACATTGCAGTAAATTTTAAAATTAAATATTGTATCATACAGAGAGTTTTACCAAATTCCAGACGTATTAACAAGTTTTTGCCTGTGGCTTCACTCACATTTAAGTTGGGTGAATTTTTTTTTTTTTTGTAGCGGATCTCCTAAACTACCAAAAACCCAATTTCAGACACATATGATGCGAGAATTTGTTTTTATATGCTGATGAAGCCACATATTAATGACTACCTATAGTAAGGATCCAAAATAAATATTTTATTTTTGCAGCCCTTGCATCGGAAGACATTGTTACAATAAACAAAAAAAAAAAAGTTTAAATTTACTATCTAATAAACAAAACAAGATAAACCTAGTTTACATACAAAATCTTAAAGTAACTGGAAAGAATAATTAAATTTAAAGCGCAGCTGCAAGCATTTTAAAAGAGGCTCTTTTACGTGGGCGCATTGTTGCAGTGAACACCAAAAGAAATAGTTTAAATTTACTATCTAAAAAAACAAAAATGAAGTAAATAGAAAGCACTCTATAGTAAGTGCCCTACCATACCATACAAAATTGTTCTTTTAGTAGTTGTTTTTCTATTAGTTTTGGAAATTCTAACCCCCAGAACCACAAATTATCATTCTTTAATTTCCACTTAAACAATTATAATTTTAAGACTTAATTATTTATAGAGAGTTGTTCTTCTGCCAGTCAAATTTAAATTTTAAACAATTTATAATTAGGTCAAACTGTAACGTTAATTGACATCAACATTACAAGCATGAAGAAAATACGAGTAAAATAACACTATATCTACAACACCGAAGAATAAACAATACTGGACTCACCAAAAGTGCCCCGTTTCTCGGTCAGTGTGTCTCAAGTCTCGTCAACAAACATTCCTGCCCGCGCGCACTGTTTCCGCACCGAGTGTAAAGACATAACTAAAAGAATTAGAGGTGTGGCATTTTGAGCGCGGTGGTCTCCCGTTGCTTCATGGGAGCGAGCTAGTGGTGGACACGTGATATTCTAGGCGCCTCTCCAATGATCTATTTGTTTCTTTACTGCCCCTATCCCTCTGTTCCATGTGATTGTTCTTCTATGTTCTTTCGTTTCCCCTATGTTCCCCTCCCCTCAGAGAATAACTGTTTATAAACTGATGTTGTGTGTGTCATAAGGTCACTTCTTGAATCATCCGTGTCTTTGACACTTGCTCTAGGATGGGATTTTTCCCAAGGTATAAATTCAGTTTCGGCCGTACTAGTTAAAATTACTCTTTTGGAAATTTGTTATAGGTTTAATTGTAAATTTTAAGCTAGGTCTAAATTCCTTTTTGGCCAGTACAATACAAAATTAATTTTGGACTTTCATCTGTTGTTTTGGGTAGATTCTTTAATTTTGTAGAAATGACGAATTACGTAGCCCAAAAATGGCGTAATATTGTTTATTACATGTTAACAGTATTACTGGGATTTTTTGCCCTTCCGGCTTGGTAACTAATGGCTAGAAAGAATGAGGGCCATTTTTATTGTAAGTTTTTTATCTTACATTTTTGAAGGCGAATGCCTGGGTAATATGGGAAATGTTGATAGCCCATACGGCTAAATATTGTTTGTTGGATTTATGGTTATGACTAAAATAAATCATTGACTATCTCTTTTTTGGTTGCCATGAATAGTTATGCTTATAAATTGTAATTATAAAGCATACGATACAGTCCGTTTTTGAAATGCGGATGGTTAGCCTGTGGCGGCGAGTTATGGTTGTTAAGGTATTGCGGGTTGCCGCAGAGACCCATTGAGGGGTCGTATGTTATCGTGAATGTAATTGTTAGGACAAATGTTGCTATGGCAACAGTACTACTGTACGACCATGGGCATAACCCTATTTTTGGTATATTCATTTTTATTTCTTTCATTATCTATTGTTACCTATATGCATATATTCATATATATATATATATTTATTGTTAATCTTTTCTAAAATAAATATTGATTTATTTTACTTGCCATCTTTAATTTACTATGACAGGTTAAGAGTCATTCTTTTAACTCAAAAGATCCTCGCCCCTTTCCCTTTGAGTGATAATACAGAATAACGGGTGATGGTTGGGAAGGCTTCATGACGACAAATTGTTGTATAGGTCAAACTGAAGGCCTATCAATGTTTATGTGGTCCTAACGCTCTTCTGCAATTTAATCATTTGTTGTTTGTTTTTAGCCTTCTTTATTTTTTGTATATGTGCCCCTGCCCTTGTCCATTAGAGGAGAAGGGAGGGCGGTACAAAAAAATGTTACAGCTTTATTTTGACAAAAAAGGCAAAATAAAATATATTAAAATTGGGTTTGGTTATAAACTTCATCGTTTCTTATCAGATTTTGACCAAACCCGTTTTAAACTATTATTAATTGTCAAGCAGTGAGAGAAAGCTTTTATAAATAAGAGTAAGATGTAGAAAGAGGTTGGGACTACAAATTTCCAAAACTAGTATAAATAAAACTTATCTGTAGAAACCTGAAAATTTAAATTTGACAGGAAAGTAGAAGTACAATTCTATATAATAAAATAAGTTTTAAAGTTTGGAATGTTTAGGCGTTAGTTGAAAACTGGAATTCTAAATGAAGGTAAATGGACCAGTTCTAATAACCATTAGATTCTGAAGATTTTAAATGTGATCTCAAGAAAGAGTGTAAGGGGGGATTTAATTGAATCATGATTACATGTTATTTATTTTACTACTAATTTTGTTTTCTTTAGAGCATTATCACACTGGTTTTGCTAGTATTTATATAGTATATAACTTAATTATGTTGAATATTATTGGTGATAACTCTTTATACTGTAAAACTAATGGGAAAGAAGATATAGACAAATAACTCAATTTTTTCACGTTTTTTGCTCTCTTTCTCTAGACGCCTCGGTGAGAAATTTAATGTGATGGCCAAAAAGAAATTGAACGTTTAGATTTTTAATAAATGTTGATGTTTCATGACCCCCTGAAGACGAGTGCCAAAACCATTTTATCAGTCGGGGCTAAAACTTGGTATCTAGGATTTTCATAAGGTTCCCCCAAATAATTTTTGGATTTAGATATTGAGCCCTAAGATTAAGGGTAGTTTACTGATGGGGGAAAAAGAGAAAAACTCGATATTCTCAAAATCCATTTTAACAATTTTGATTACATTTTTTATCTAGGCACTGTTTAATATTACAAACAAAATGAAAACTCTCACTTTCCTGTGAAGATGACTTTGAGGGTACTTTTACAGAAGTGTAAATTTCCTATTTTGATAATATTTTTACAACTATTTGAAATGCGAAATAACTTATTGTTGTTAGGTTGAAGTTCTATTAAAAATAAAACTTTATTATTCAAAAAATATTTTTATAGTCAATATTTTCTGATCTATAAGCCAAATATTTTTTTTGACATTTTGTAATTGTTATGCTCTTTGTATATCTCCAAAATAAGCCGATGAAAACAGTTTACAGCTTTCTGGAATTTTTTTTACAATTTGATACATTTTTGTTTTCTGATACCTGGGCTATTTAAAGTTTTTCTTTATCTCCCAAGGACTACATTTTATTAAAATTCCCCTTACTTAACCTGATCTTAGATAAGCTAGTTGACATTGTAGTGACAGGCACAATACCACTAGTGGTGATCTATACCTTACTGGCAACTCCAGGTAAAATGGAATGTTGAAGGTAGTTTCTTTCTCTGCCTCTACCACTGCAGGCTCAGGGCCAACCCTTCCATACCACCTTAATAGTCTTTGATACAAAGAGAATGTAGCTTCTAGATCAAACTTTGCATCATACATCCACATTGAGGGGGTCCCTTGAAATATGGGTTGTTCTAACATTATTACCCTTTTCTTACATATAAAATTGTCTGGTACAAACAAAAACAGACCAAAAATATAATTAGCAATGTTACTATCTAGAATCTTAGTCATTTGAACATAGAACTATATTTTGACCTTTACAAGAAAATAATAATTTTTATTTAGTAATAAAATATTTCTGATCTTTACTAACAACAATTCTTCCAAAACATATTCAATATGTGCACTGGTAATGAACAATGGCACTAGTGTTATATGGATTACGCATTTTTCAAATACTCCTTCCTTGGTAATTAGTGGTACATTTACTAATAACTGTATACTATCACCTAGTAATATAGTACTTACACAACACATTCTATATGGGTCATATAATTGAACAGATTTGATTCGGTGTAACAAGGAAAAAGATAGTTTAACATCTCCTTCTACTGAAGTTAGAATTTTCAATATAAGTCTGGGTAAAGTGACTCAAGTATATGACTCAGTCGATTATTAGAGCTGGTCTCAATTGCATAATGAAAAGTCCAATCAAACATTAGTCAACCACTTTGCTACCCTCAATAATAATTTATTTAAATCAAGGTGTGAGGTTAAGATATGCATCTTTGGCATAATTAACTCAAAACTAGCCTTTATTTAAACCCTTCATAAGAATCAGCTAGTTTTCCTCATCTACTAATATGTTACTCTGCATCCAATTTAATTGCTTTATTTTTTTATTTAATAAGTGTAAATCCTGTCAGTTTAACATACCAAATAAACATTTTAATATTTAGTCTCCTGAATCATATAAAGAAATTTTGCTACAGCTCTGCTTAGTTGGTAACAAATATGTGCAATACCATCCATTTCGGTAGTGAATGTATTGAATACATAATTTAGTTGATACAAGGATGCTTGCAAATTAACGGTCCAAGTGTATATAACATGTCCTGGAAAAATTCCTCCTTCCCCTCCCAAGATTTTAGACTATACGTACTTATTCAAAGTCTTAATTGCTCGTGTTTCTAAATTAATGACTGTAGATCAAAATCAACAATTAGCTTAAAACTATTATCAAACCGTATATCTTATTCATCTGCAAATACAATACCTGTCTTTGATACCCAAATCTGGGATTTATCCACCTTAACTTGAACAGAGGACTTCCACAACATCATAATACAACTCACTAAACAAAATAGACATGGCTTGTAGTTTTTTTAAGAATATAACAATACACCTTGTAATATAAAAAACAAATACATTTTAGTTAATTACTCCTGTGGCAATTTAATTTCTTTGTTTTTTTTTCTTACCTTCTCTACACACACTCACACATGCATCTCTAGGAAAGGTGACTCACTATCCTGAGCTCAGAAAATAGTAATGACTCAGCACGTTCTTGGCTGGAGTCTCTTCCTCGAAGCTGGTCAAGGCCAGTCAACCTTGCTGCGGTTAACTGGTACCTTTCTGGGTCACCCGTGAGGGCAATTTGGTGTCGCTTTGGAAAGATGGGTTCGAACCTCTATGTACAAAACATTTCAGTCAACCTATATTAAGCACCATAGTCATGAAGGGCAGTTGTAATTTCACTGTTACCTTGCTCAATATTTCTAGAGTTTGAAATAGCCCCTTAAACTTGGTCTGTAACTGCCTAAACTGGCTTTTATTTAAGGAAGTCTGGTTTAAAGGACCCAATCCTCCATGTTATACTGTGTATTGAGAGCGTTTCTATCGTGCTGTCTTGCTTATTTTAAAAATGACTTATGATTATATTTGCAAGCTTTCTTCTAGAACTCCTGAGGTTTTTGTTTCCACCTCTACAACATTTTGATTTGTGACATCAGCTGGTAATTTATTTGAGGTATGGCATAACATTTTCCCGTCCATAAATTGCTTAGTATGGTGACATTTTGATGCTTAAATGTCTCTTCGTGTTTTAAGCCGAGTTAAATAAGTATACCAATTATTTTGACTGACATTTACAAAATGTGATAACATCTTGCCTATTGTTTAATGTACATGTTCTGTACTTCAATTCCCTTAAAAATATCCATACATTGTTAACTTTTTTATTCTTAACAATTTACATAACTGGGTCATTAACTAAGATATGAAGGAAGTGGCTTGGTCTGAAAGAATACAAAGACATCACTCTGAATTTAAGGATCCATTCAAAGAGTAATATTTTCACAAATGTTTCTGCTTTTTGGTCTGGAATTGGTGTCATCGATAAGAGGTCCAAACTTGTTAATATATAACGATTTCCTTCTAATGACTTAGGTAGTGGTCCTACTATGTCCACCTATATCCCTTCAAAAATGTAGTTTACAAATTTAGGTCATGTAAGTCCCCATATAGTTTTTCGATTACAATTATCAAAATTTAACACGGATGTATCAACATCTTTACTAAGAGTAGGCCAACAATATTTTTCAGCTATTCGAAGGTTCATTGTCCTTCCCGCATGTACTCCTAACAAGTAGTCGGGATTTTCCCGTATATGATACTACCATCCTTAGTTCATCTCACACAATATCCCTTTAAATCTGGAAAACTGGGGTTAATCCTTCTCAACCTGAATATCTAGATCCTGCTCCTGATCTATTATGAAACTGTCATTTGTGTCTAAGTCTTCGGTTTACATAAAGGTTTGGGTGCTTCTACCATAATGTTTGTACAAAGAACCTTATCTGACAGTGAGAATAGTTACTATATTTACTTTCACGTTTCCATATGTTAAGTCATGTGATCTGCAGCTGTCACATTTGATAGATAGTATCAATACCTAAAAATAACACTAATAATATAATAAAATGTTTTCAATGTTGACCACAAAAAACTGTGTTGATATTTCTAAGCACGTTTTCATTAAAATTGGAATGTAGATGCACTAGAGACCTCACTTTAGCTAGATGATGAGCAAATCTAATGATTGATTTAATAAATATATTTTTACAAAAAAAAAAAAAACACCGCTATTTGAATGTTTTTGAATGTTACTACTGAATTTTGAAGAAGGTATAGGAACAGTAGATTGAAAAATATAACATATGTATTTCTATCCACCTTTCCTGTACCTTCTTCCAAATATAATAAACATACCTCATAAAGCAAAAAGAGGCTTTAATTTAGAGAGATATGATTTTTAATACAATTAATTTAAAAATTGAGCCTTAAGATATCCTTGACACTAATTTTTTGAATTTGGTGACGATCCATTTCATTTGTTCAAATGTATTCACACATATATAAAGAAACATTACTGCAATTACAATAGTTCTATTACATATGAAACATTTGAGCCCAAAGTTTTGGAGATTGTGTTGTTAGTGAAGGTTTAGTATGTGTGTTAACAATAAATACTAGTTTGCATTAAATTGAGGAACAATAAAAACTAAACATTTTGCTATAAAAAAAGATGCTATTAGCTTATTCTCGGCCTGCTTGACACTAGCCAAACACAGTAGAAGATAATACAGACCACTTGGCGATTTTTGTACCTAAATGAGCCGGAACATATGAAAGACATGTTATTTAATACATATTAATTAAAGTATCTGCATGTCCGTAAAAGCATGTGCTGTATTAAGATGGAAGAATTATGAAATACATAAAATATTTTTAATTTAATTTTGTTTTCCACAAAAGAGATAATATTAAGAATAGTAGTCTAGTCCAATATTTCCCGGCCATCTAGTTTTAATTTTATCTTATCCAACATTTGTTGGATGGATATAGATGTTGGTTTATATGCCAAATTAGAAGTAAGATGCAATGATAAAAGAAAAGCAAAAAAGTTTTGATAGCTTTGCTTTAAAGTTGTTAGACTATAGTATTACCATGTAGGAAATTTTCTTGTCTTTATTTTTCAAACACGTGCTTTGTATCTTTAAAATTGCTAGCAAAATATATATAAAGGACTTCTTTTAATATATGATAAATTAAAAGACAGTTATACATGATCAGTTATAAACATCTTGGGATAAACAAACCCTATTTAAATGTGAAGAAGAATCAAATTTGATTGTTGTAATTGTTAAACTTCAAGAATTTAGTCCAAAACATTAACTCAAGTCAGTCAACCTATAGATCTTTAGGTTCCATATTTGATTCCTGATATGGCTGAGAGAAATACTATTAATAAAATTACAGCCTCACTCTCAAGGTAATAACTTTAGGTGTGTTGGATCTAATATTAAGTTAGTTTGTAAGATGTGTGCTGATATATCACATTAAATAACAGTTAGAAAAATAATATCTGTTATCCCTAAGGTTCTTTCAAATCTCAAAATGTAACTTTTTATAAATTATTTCTTAGGTTGTATAATGCAAATATTTTACTCGTAGTAAGAGTAAGATTGGTGAGTAATAACTAGGGGGCAGATTTTGCCCTAAATGCCTTTTTTAATCCTATGCTTTGAAAAGTAGGCTTTTGAGCTAAAAGTTTATTTTTGAGGATTGCGAAGATAATTTAATAATTTTTATAGTGCCTATAAATGTCTATTTTGCTGTTTAGTGCCTATTTTACAAATGGGAGCCTTAAAGTGCCTTTTTTTTTATATCTTTCTCTTCCTCCCACCCTCTTTTTTTCTTTCTTAATCTTGCGGCTCCCCCCACCAGCCTCACTCCTTCACTCCTTAAGTCACTCCATGTGGATACTCGTGTTACGTAGAAGACACATGTGTCCAGTGGTCTGATAGGTTCAGTCGGGTCAGACTGGCGACAAAGATTTTCTTCTAGCTCACAGCAGTGTCAGTTCATTCAGTGGCGATGTATATTACACTGTTACACTGACCGCTGTGGCAGAATATGTTGCGGTTGGAAAACTAGACTCTACGGGTCCTGGGAAACCTCACTTGGTTGTTTCAAAGATGCTTGAGGCAACCAACAGCTCAACAATTGCCATAATTGTCCGTGATGCTTTGCGTAAGTATATAACTTAATTTCACAGGATATGCTGTGTTAATTTAATGATTTGCACTATTAGTCCAGTAAAAATGAGAATAATAAATCAGTTAATTTGTTTATATTAGGTGTCCTGTGACCATCAGAAAACAACAATGAAAGGTTTTCGGTGCTGCTGACAAACAGTGCGGCCTACATGCTGAAAGCAGCTGCAGACTTAAAAGTATTCTACACCAAGCTAATTCATGTGACTTGTCTGGTGCGTGCTGTTCATAGGTTGCAGAAGGTATTAGATCACATTTTACAAATATTAACGCTATTATGTCTACAGTCAAGAAAGTGTTTTTGAAGGCTCCATCACGAATCTTCTCACTTAAGGCCGCCTTGCCCAACACACCCTTGCCACAACAGCCAGTGTTAACGCATTGGGGTACATGACTTCATGCTGCGTTGTACTATGCAGATCACTTGGGTGACATTTAAAAGGTATTATTCAATACACTATCTTTAGGTGCATTCACAAATTAAAATTGCAGTGAGCGCTTACCACTAGTTTTATTGATTCCACCTGTCCATCCACATTATTGAAACATATTTTTAATTTATTGGTTGTACTTGTAGAACACAATATCTTGAAAGGATGTTGAGTTTTTCTATATCAACCATTTTGTTTGTAGGTAGTCTAAACTTTTGACGAGGAACAAGCTGTCGCCATTACAGAAGCAAATGCTGCCATCTCCTGCTCAAGTATCAATGCGGATCTGGCATACGTAAAAAGCAATTTTGGAAATATTCCTGTAACAATCACAGTTTTAGATGCGAGGGATTTGCCTCTTATGAAAGCTGTGAAGATAATGCGGGGAATAGAAAAAAAACCTGAATCAGGCTTCTGGATCAGTTGGTACAGGCATCGTCGACAAATTTAACAGAGTATTGCAGCGAAATCCTGGGTGGAAAGTGATGGCAAGTATTGCATACATCTTAGAAGGACAAACTACATCACTCCCAGAAGTCAAGTTTAGCTCAGCAGAGATAGCTTGTCTGAAGTTTTGCCCGATGACTTCACGTGAAGTCAAGAGAAGTTTATCACACTATAAACACATTTTATCAAACAGAACAAAATTTGCACCTGAAAATCTTGAGAAGCATTTGATAATTAGCTCTAATGGTAATTAATTTGTGTTTATGGAACATGTTTGCTGGATTTTAAGAATTAATAATAAAAATGTTGAGTGTTTTGGTGCATTTTTTTTTCATTACTATGTCTATTTATTTGCTATTTTTGAGATTTTTACTGCCTATTTGCCTGCCTATTTAAAAATATTTAGTGCCTATAAATCTGCCCCCTAGTAATAACTCACCAAATGACCTTAGTTTGAGACGTAGGACTTTATTTTCTTGTGGGAAATATTCCCATCACTGCCCAGTGAGTTTGTACTAAATTTGGTCAAAATTGGTTATAAATGAATACTTGGTGGATACAATGAATTACATTGATTTGACAAGTCTCTTTCATTATAGAAAACCTTGCATGTATGACTCCTTATAATTAATGGTACTATATTTTATCAAATCAGTTTTATAGCAGTAGCTGTAGAGAAAAATATGACTTAGTTAATCACTTTAATTCTATACATTTAACTCATTTTACTTTTGGAAAATATTACTCTTGGCACTTTTAAATGTGTAAAAATTTTTTTGTACAAATTGGTTGGAAAAATGCGAGTATCTTCACTCATTTGAAAATGTTTAATCGGTGCCACTTTAGTTTTGACGAAATTGGTTTGGAACATTATATGGGGTGGGGAGATATGACTCATTTACATACCATTATGGGGAAAGTATAATTTTATTTCCAAGAGAAATTTTTTAGCCTGGTGCCGTTTTATATAGTACCAAATTTTATACTATTTGGTTCATAGCTTTAGCTGTGGCGAAGAAACTAGCTCACTGGTCAACCTTGATGCATCACTACCCCTACATTATGATTCAGCATAGCTGAGTGTGTTTTATTTTAGTTCTGTGTATTCTTGCCAATGTGTATCAATAAAATAAGCTAAGGACTCCAATTTCTCTTGCTATCTACATGAAAATGTATATTCTTTGAAAGATTAACTGAGATCCATAGGTTTGTAATTTTAATTTGAATGATTTTCATCTTGATATCAAAAATTGTAAAAGAGGTTTGCCCCCATTGTAGTTGACCATTGATATGTTGTGAGGATTTTCAATAATTCTCTAGTTTTTCATTATTATTATTATTATTATTTTTACCATCTCACAATTATATTGCCTTTTTTAATATATATTTGTGTGTCCGTCTTGGCAGCACGTTTGTTTTAGTTGCTGTTATCCAGGGATATTAAATATTTAAGGTGGTTGGTTCCCTGGTAATACTAAATATTTGTATTGTTTTATTACGTACCTTATTTTGCAGTAATTTTCTATCATTTCCTTTTTTTTTGGCTTATTTTCACTTATTACAAAATTCTTTTATGGGATCCATCTTGATTTGTTAAGTAGTTCACGAACCCGCTACATGAGCGTGTTGCTAGGGGAGCATTTATGCCATGTGATGGTAGAGTGAAAAAGAAGATTACTCTTTTTTTTCTGGCGGGTAGGTTTTGACGAGGAGAAAGGCCTGAAATGTTTTTTGTAATTGTTTTAGGGATCATAATTCTGTTGTTAATTTTAAAAAGAGTTTTCACAATTTTGTATTAATTTATAAAAGGACTATATTGTAAGTTGAGATATTTTGAGGAAATCTTGCCACTGATTTCGGGCAACTTTGGAGTAGTTCTCTGGAAGATGCGCGGCAAAGTGACCTAGATGGGAGGATTTCTGAAAAAATAGTACTAGGGGGGTAAAAGCGCTGGAAGTAAAGATTCCGTGGCGGAGCCCCTGGGAATTTTTGATTATGGAAAGAAAAACGTTATAGTACTAGTGAATTTAACTAAATAAATAAAACTAACATGGATGAATGTGCATGAGTTTTGCCAGAGATAAAATTCTACCCAGCATAGTTCTTTGTGGCTATATCTTTTTGCAACGCGGGACGCCGGTATATGATAGGCTTGTTCCATCTCTGGGGAAAACAAAGCATGGAAGATTTAAAAAAAAATTACATCAGAGTTTCCAAATTTTTGCTTTTTCTCTTATATTGGGCGATTGATTTCAAGAACCCCATATATAAAGAACTAAACTATCCAAACTATTTTTTAAGGATATGGGGAGTACCGAAACCTGATACCTCTCATTTCGTTGTTGTGGGAATCAAATTATTATTTTAATATGTAATATCTTTTTATCACTTTATTTATCCAATAACCATATTTCTATCAAACTATTTTAAAGGAAAGTAGTAGTGTACATAATGTTATAAGTTGTCTGGCCGACCTGATAGGTAGGGAACTTGTTTTTTTTAATAATGGAGAAGTAAACACAGTAAATAAATAATTTTTTTTTAATTTCAAGTAAAAATTTTTTGTCTTTATTTACATATTTACAAATCATCATGTTTTTTGTTAGTTTTGCAAGTGCCAGTACAATACTAGTACCTTCTAAGTAGGTCTAATTTTTTTTATACAATAGTTAACATTATTTTAAATTTTTGGGAGGGTGGTTTAAGTTTTTCTCGTGCTCTACCACTCAGCCTTAGCCGAGGTATGTATAGGTGTGTGAACTGGAACAGCTTTTTTCACAGGTAAGGTTGTTCATTTGGTTAGTACATGTTAACTATGGTGTAGTCAAACATGCCTCAACATACTACCCAGCATAAGTTTCCCCAAACTTGTTTTTTTTTGCTCTCATTAATTAATAAATATATATCTATATTTTGCTCAACCAAAGTTCGGATGTATATATAGATAGTGTGTTGTAGCTCATGTAACATGACACGTCAAAATTGTATGTGCAAAAACACTCCAAGGGTGGCAAATAATAACTTGACCCCAATCTTTCTGTAGTCTTATTCACTTCAACTAACCAGATGTATCCCTGTGGAAATCCATTAACTACACACTGGTTATTTAATAGTTGTTGACATTATTTTGCACAAAAATAATAAAAAATCTTTGGGCTATTGTCTGTCAAAAATATATTTAGACTTTTCATATATGACATAATTACAAAGATGTATTTTTTCCCCAGTTTTTTCATTTATTGTCTGACTCAAAATTCGTTTCATAATTTTAAGTTTAAAGTTTCTTTTTGACAATTAAATCTAAAAATAATTGTATCGATCTGCAAATTAAAAATTCTACATAAAATAGTTGGTCAAAAAAAAAAAAAAAAGTGATTGATATGAATATAGTTACTGTATATAGAAGATTTTGTTTACATAGTTACATACATACTTACATAGTAAAACGGGGAGGTGGGTTGTAGTGTGTAGTTTTTATTTTGTCAAGTATTTCTTATTATGTTTCTCCCATCAAACTTCAACTTGAAATAAGTTAGAACCCTTGCTACCAGCACCATATGGATAGTGTTCTTTAACATGTGTCAAAGAGCTTTCTAAAGCAGATGAGTATTTTTATCCAATAATTTTGAATTAACAAATCAGTCTCCAACTTCTTGTCGAACATAAAAGTAACTGTGCCTCTTGGAAATTCATATATAATACGTTTGCTGCTACTGGGTGTTGAGAATCTCTGGCAAGCAAATTCAAACTTTAAATAATATAATTACATAATTTATTTTAAAAGTTTTGCACAAAGGAATTATTAGTCTCTTTATTAATAAATTATTTTATCATATAGAGCTCCACAGTTAATATGAATAAACTAATAGTCTGAGTATACTTTACATAGAGCATCAAAGACAAAAATTAGAAAGTTTGTGTAATATATATTTGGAGCATATTATACTTATACGAACCTAGGTACTATTGAAAAAGGCAAATTATATATGTAAAAAAAACAACATTTTAATAGCCAAGCAAATTTCCTTCAAATCAATCCCAGTTACCCGCTTCCACACAGAGCAAAGATTAAATAGAACTCATTATCACCTATATCAGTCTTTCAAAGTTATCACATGAAGCACAACAAACGAACAATCTTGTAAACAACCAAGCCCAATTATAACAAAAGTAATAATAATGATAAATGAAAAGTAATTGTATTAATAATAATAATTGTGGAGCTATAACATTTATACTAGTAACAACATTAATAACAATTTTGAGTACGATAACGTGAATGTGTTGATTGAATTTTGGATGAACTTAAACTATTTCAATTTCAGACCATTTTTGATTTAAGCTTGGTATATCGTTGTAGACAAATATCTTACTAAGATTCTCCAATAGGGTTTGTGAAAGATTTAAATAGGTTAAAAGAGAACACAAGATTATATTAAGTATTTATAAGTAGCACCAAAAAATTTAACAGATAATATATAAAGATAACAAAATATGTAATTTAGGGCCAGCCAGAATAGCAATATTCAAACTATATTGAGTTATTTAACATAACTGAGATAAAATGCTTGATAAAATTTTATACATCTTAAAACAATTGAGAAGTTATTCACTTGACAAATATGCATATTCATTCACTTCTTTGACATATTTTCCAACAAGCCTCTTTTTCATACGAAAAGATTAGATAAAGCTTTGTAATCAAGTTCAATATTAAACAAAGAAAAGATCACATAACAGTTCTAACAAAAATACTTCATTTTTGGAGAAGTAGTTTGATTTCTTCCTTTTCTGCAGCATCTAAATAGCTGGTACCATCAGGGGTAGTGCCATCTTTAGAAGCTCCCTACAGTAACAAAAAAAAAAAGGAGGGTACATTTGTGGTTTGAATCTATTACCTATACACATATGTTTGAGTGAGGAACATGGAGGAGAAGATACCTAAGCTGTTGGATATGGAAGTGAGGGACAAGAGGCCTAACGGAAGACCAAGGGACAGATGGCTGAAGGAGTAAAGAGAATTGTGGAGAAGAGGGGTAGATGACTGGCTTATGGTGGAGAAGGGGCGGGAGGAAAAGAGACAATTGGAGAGTTATTTGTTCTAATATGATCCAGCCAGTGCCTGAGAACGCTTCATGATGATAATGATATGTTTGAGTAGAATAATATTTACTATACAACGTGTGTATTATATATATATATATATTATTTGAAATGAAGATATCTTGGACCATAAAAATCAGCTGAAATAATGTTCAATGATACAACATTTTAGGAACAAAAGCTTATTGCCCGAGCAGAAAAGGTTATGCATAGTTGCTGGAATGCTTGTTTCCAAAAAGTTAGTCAAAGTAAAAAATCTTAGTAGTTAAATATCAAAACTCTTCAAATACTTTAATAAATAAAAATAAATAGTTTGAAAAAAATTGATTAACATAAATTAATTTCTTAATCTATGAATACTACCAGTGATTGTGTCTAGTGCTGGAGTAAATCAGATGCTCAATGTTTTAAATTAGAATGAGGTACTAGAGTCCCAAGCTTCTGGTGTGAGACATTAAAAGATTGGAGAATTGCTTATAATGTAAATGTCATATGCTTACACAAAGCAGCACGCAATACTGGCCATAGAAATGGAGCCTATGTTACTTTAGACAAAAAAAAAAGAAAATAATCTTTATTTAGCTTGCCTCCATTATACTGTGAGCTTGTTTGAGGTGTTTTCAGTGTATGTATAGGACTGACATAATCTAATCCCAATGTGGCAGCTTTAAGTGTTTTAAGTAATCATGGAGCAAAATAGATCAAATCTATAAAGAAAAGGGAGCTGTTTATGAAATATTTACAGTTGCTTTTAAGAATCAGAAAAACGAGCTAATCAAATTCATTGCCAGCCAACTGAAAGGAGCACAGTTCCAAGACAATAAGGTGTTATTTGAAATACTTTTTTGGTAGGACACCATCCACAAGGTGTGAAATTCATTGCATTTGGAGCATCATTTCAAGATGCACAGTGGACAAACAAAGCTTGGTATGCAATCAAGAGAATGAGGTTTTGATATTTACAGCCCCCTCCCTATTTCTTCACAATTTGGTAGCTAAAATTCTTCATCCCACCATCTAAAAAGCATCTTGCAAGAAATTTGAAGGTAATCTGTGGAAATGTTAAATGTCACACAATTTTTTTTTACAGTTGCTTATACATGTTTGGAGAGTTCAAAACCAATTTTTATTTTTAAAAAATCCTGACTGACAGATGGCACTTGGAACAGATTGATTCTTGTGACTGAGAGCATTTGCGCAAAGTGCTTTCTAACAATATTTTCTTAATTGAGGAAATTAAAAAAAAATCACAGTATTAAGAAGAAAATTCTTATGGTTTTGCTTTTTTAATTTTCTGATGTATTTTTTAAGCAAAGTGTGAGAACTGTTTTCCTAATTGAGAAAATTCAAAACCACTGTATTAAGAAGAAAGTTCCGTTTATCTTGGTTTTTAACTTAATTTTTTAATGTATTTTTGAAATTTCATTGAGAGTCAAAGTTGATCAATGAAAATGCATTTTTTCAATTTTCAAGCCAAATTTTTACTGGGAAGACACAAATCACTAGGAACCCCCACTCCCCCCCAAGAACCATGGTACCTGTGGATATTACCTAAGGCAAAAAAAACTGTAATATTTTGAGCCCTTCCAAGATTTTTCGGCTGATGAAAATAGGAATTTTTTTTATTTTTTGAGTAACTATATCTCCAGCGGAGGACAAAGTAAAAGTTTAAATTTTATAACACTAACACTTCATACCAAAATTTGATTACTTTGTTTTACAGAAAAAGGAGAATTTTTGAGCTAAAGTTAAGCAAAATTAATTTTTCCCATTCATTTTGATGGGCTATTTAAACTACCCTAAACCTAATCAAATACTGTAGGCTAGGTGTCAATTATTGTGAGAAAAATACCCATAATAGTAAAAATCTAGTGTAATTGAGTCACTTGAAAGTGACTGTTTATGTATTAACCCCTTTCCCCCACCTTATTTTCGGGTTCTATTAATTTTTCTTGAAGTTGCTTTGTTGATATGTTCTAAAATTGGAGTAAGTTTATTGCTCAAAACAGGTTCAATGTTCCACTTTCTTCCAGTAGCTGTTGACAACTCATGCCACACCCAAACTGTACCTTTATGATAACACTAGATGAGAAAAGTTGAAAGTTTTTTTCTATTGTTGTAATGCCCAGCAGCCCCATCAAAAAAGTATATAATTTTGTGTACAAAAGGGGCAAAGATTTTGATTTCTGTTACCAAATATTTTTGAAAAACACAAGTGTGGCAATATATTTAATGGAGTTAATAATCATATAAAAACTTATTGATATCAGATATTGATTGATTGGGTCTCTTTAGTACACTACAAAAGGATGTAAAACTGCTTGATCATTTAACCAATGAAAACTTTGGATCTCATCTTTAATTACAAATGAGAAGTTCTCAGAAAAATTCCCTGTTACTATGTAATCCATTAAGTTCTAAAATATTATTCTTGTGTTTTATGTAACGTCTCTGTGCTTTAGAAATGAAGTGGCGCTTCTTCAGAGAAACTAGTTAATCAGGTAAATCCCCAATGAAATCATTATTTGACTTTGCAATAATTGTGAGAGCCGTAGTTACCTGCTGCTTGTATGTCATAGTGTCTATAAAAATATAATCTTCCTCGCCCAAGTCAATCAAATCTATTAAAATGTCTGGTTCAGGAAAATAACTATAGCTATCTAACATATATCTTTGACTCTCTAAGTCACAAACCATTGAATACCGTAGAACTTTATAATCAACATTTATCTTAGCACCATCTAGCATAAGTGTGAGGGTTTGGTGTTCAGCACATACACACACAGAGTGGGTTTCATTGCTACCTGCCAAAACACACCAATTTGGTCACAGTTCTACAAACTTAGAAAACCTTACTTTCATATGTCTTTTCAGCACAGAAGCTCGGAAACAGTTATTTAAGGTTGCATGAAAATAAACTTTTTTTTATTACTTTTCCCCCATCCTTATTCCAACAGGAAACAAAGTATTTTGTCCAAGGGCACACCCTATTATTTTCTAAACTTTCAAAAAAAGCTTAAAACGATTTTCTTGGCACTACATTAGGAAGATAAAATACTGCTCAACTAACTTCTTAGTGATTATCACTAAATAATGACTGGCACTAAATCCGTGACATGTTTTTGCTATAGACCATGACTCAAGAACAAACTTAATATTTTTACTTTCTACGTGGCAATTGATTCTTTAAATTTTTCTTTCAATTTATTTTTCTACCTTAGGTAATATCTACTGGTATCACAGTTCTTAAAAAAGAAGAAATAAAAGTCTTGAAAAGTGAAAAAATCAAATTTCATCAATAAAATTTCAAAAATACATAAAACAAAATTAAATAATCCAAAACATCAGAATTCTCTCAACTAAGATATAAGTTCTATCACTTTGTACAGATGTTTTCAGTTGCAAACATCGAGGTGTTCCGAGGACCATATAGTCTATACAGTGACGATTTAAAAAAATTAAAATTGGTTTTGAACTCTCTAAACCTGGGGTTTCCAACTATGACCCTCGGGCCACATCCGGCTCGCCACAAAATCATATCGGCCTGTTCCAAGATTTTATCAAAAAACAAATTAAATGTTTCTCTTCGTTATTTATTAACCACGCAGTTTATTTTACATGTCCAGTTTCTGTCCGCACGTGTGCTTCCCCCATGACAACAAGCCTGAGTGCTATCAAAATTGCAAACCCTCATTTTCAGTCGCAGGCGCCATTCCTTATACAGACAACAGAACAACTTGACTGTGACGATTTTTAGGTAGTTCCAAGTCTCCCGGCAGAGGGTTATCAAAGGAAAGTTCCGAAAGATGTTACCTAATTAAAAAAGTAATTATATTGACTAATTATTATAAATATAATTTATTACATATAAATTGATTCATTTCTCACATAGAAGAATCAACGTCAACCACTTTTATCAAACACTGACTGGCCTTGGAAAAGTGGATTTTTTTTTACAGATGTGACTGGCGATATGACTTGAATCTAAATTTTCATGTTGAAACAAATTTGATTTATGATCTATTTGCACATGTCAAGGCATTAAGGGCAAAAATAATGATACTTGAACAGGTAAAGGTTACTTTGGCCTGCAAAAATGTGTAAAAAATTATAGTAAAAAAATGGTGCAGCAGCCAGTTTAATATTAATGTGTTAAAATAGTATGGAATGACCCATTTACTTCAAGTTGTAAATGTGTATCAACGTAGGTGTTTGGAATGCAAAAAACTGAGGAATTAGTAGCCAGCTTGTAATATTAACAATGAAATCAAGCTTGTATAAGTATTCATTTGAATAGCTGTAAATTTTGTTTCTCTAAAACATAATTATATTGCCACTTTTTTTTTTTACTTTACTTTTTATAACCAAGCATGTCACTTATGTTTCACTCTTATTCTTATGAAGTCTAGCTAGGCATGGAATAGAAAAACTTATTTTCAAAATCTGTATTGAATATTCAAAAAGTGTATATTTAGTTTAATTAAATCTAATGTTTCTAGATCTTTCCAGATCACTGTAATTCATTTGAATATACAATTAACTGGCATATGATGTGATTATCACATCTTATAGCATTTTCACTATTCAATTTTGTTATTGACAGCAATACTCTTATTTTGATCATCTTGTTGTCCATGAGGAGGAAAAAGAGGAGGTTAATGAAACAAGTTGTATTCCATTTTTTTTAATGTGCACTTTCTAAATCAGCCGAGTATATCAGCACACAACTTATCAACTAACTTAAATCTAGAAGGAACACCACCACTATGAAATCGGAAACACCAAATTTATCAATGATACATTTTTCGGCCATGCCGACAAACCCAGGACCTCCAGATCAGTAGGCAGGCAGGCTATCGACTGAGCTAAGGTGTCTGACAATTCCATTCCAAACAATGTCAAGTGTTGTCCTATACCAAAGAGTTTGAAATTAATTCAATCTCTACCTGTGCAATGAGGGTTTATGGTTATTAAATGTTTTCTAGCTTCTCTCCAAACTAAAGCTTCATGTATGTCCTAAGAATTCATATTCTTAAACTTGTGACTTTAAATTAGTTAGTGTAAGTTGTGGTTTTTCTGAACACGCATCAAAAAAACATCAAATCAAATGCCAAAATATGTTTTCATTAACGTAGTGTGACCCGCTTGGAATGGGAATTACAACTACATGTAATTTTAGATCTCAAGAGGACACGGAGTGTAAATAAAGGATCTGCTGACTAACAAAAATTCATATGAACTCATGCTGTCTAGAGCCTCATCTCCTGACACATAATCACCCCCATCTATAAAAAATAAAGCAATACTTTATTATACAATCCATTACGTCAAAGGAAGATGGAGGTCCTCAATTCCCCCACATGCACCATATAGCATCACAATTATTTACAATGAATACAACAGTCTCCCATTTTCTTTTTTCCCCCTAGCACATTATCTCAGCCTGCCACTCTTGTCTCATCAGATCCAGAAAATCATTGCATAAGTAATATTTTCCCATCATTCGTTACTTCATAAACTTGTGCTTAATATGGCTTTAGCAGTCAACAGTAATAGATCACACTACCTAGAAAAAATAACCTATATTATTCATTCACCATCCTCAATTCCAGCTACAACTAATCTAACAAACTCTCATCGCCCACACATCTCACCAGGCCAAAAATTGTAAGCCCCCTCCCAATCCATTCACAAGCTATGAAGGGAATTGGAAACCGCCCAAAGAGTAGCTTCAAGTCACATATACACACAAAATCATTACCAGCCCTTTAAAAAGAATCCATAGCATAAAGCTAATTATCTCACTTCAACTTGCTTTACTCCAGGTGATAGATGTAAATAAGTAATGGAATTTTTAGGGGTCTATTTAGTATTATGCAATAAGTTGTAAACTATAAAAGTTAAATCAGTGATGCAAAAGATGGATTCAGTTGAATTTGTTGGTTAGGGTTAGTATGAATTGTTCAGCCCATTGCACATAAAATGTATTGGGAATAAAATGTGAATTCAAATACCTGAAAAATGTACAATAAAAGAACAGTGTTAGAACGAACCCTGGATAACCCAAATACACTTTTCAGAAAATGAGGGAAAAAAAAAAGTGAAATGAAATATATTTTATTGGTAACATGATCAAATTTAAGATAGAATTTTAAAAAAACCCAGTGATATCTGATAATAAATGCTTTATATTTATAAATGTATATTGATATATAAAGGTTGAAGCCAACACAATGCGTTTTCTTGTAACTCTAAAAACTTACACCACATATTACATGTTATATAAATGAAAATTTTAATAAACTCATTCAAATATAATTTACAATCCATGAAAATACTGTATCCCTGTATTCTCCCTCTTAATTCCAATTTTCACTAATATGATCAAGCTTCAGTCCCAATTAGTTCAGATTAACAAGGTTCTAGTGTATACATTCAATATATTATTATTATTATTATTATTATTATTATTATTATTAGCACTGCGTCTTACTACTCGTTCGGGTTATACGCACTTACGCTAATGTGTAATGGTAGGGTGATTGTGAGATGAAATGGAGGACCTACAGTTTAACGTGGAATCCGAACCACGGTGGAGGCCTGGCATTCCCCACATTCACACGATGTCTTGTCAGAGCTGAAGGAGGGGTTTGGTAATCAGATACATCTGTGCCGGGACCGAGAATTGAACCCCGGCCGTACATTCAATATGACACACAAGATAAGTTATGTATATAAAACTCACATGTTCCAAAAGTAATTTAACACAACTTGTGTGTCCTTCCCAAATAGCAGCAAGCAAAGCACTGATTCCATGTTTATCTTTTACCTGTAACACATAAATATACATACTAGTAAATATAATTTAAGTTTAGACTAATTCCTGTCTAAATATTGAAACTCCCAAATGAGTCTGTTGACTCGCCCCAACTGTGTGTTGACCCTTCCGAGGTTACAATGTTTCCTGTAGACTAACACAGTATGGTTGCGGGCACACCCATGTTGGGCCTGGGTCACAGGATGAGCAAGCCTGAGTCCTTTAACATGGGAATCGCTATGTGCCCTAGGGTCAGTTTTTAAAAAAAAAGATAATTTTAAACATGGTTTCACTGGAGATAAGTAGACAAATATCCTTCTCGAGTCCATTGGCTGGCTTACACAAATCTAGGTTCAGGTATTGACCCAACCCCCTTTTCATATGATCCTACCTCACAAAGAGATTAAGTAGACTGAATATTACGATGATGAACATGTTAAAAGTGAGTTGTTTAGAAACTGCAGATTTGGAAGTGCTCTTATCACTGATCATTGACACAATTGAACCCCAATGTTGATGGACTCAACCTGACTCAAGGAGCACAGCGAAACTTCCATAAAGCTGAGGATCTGGTGTATATATTTTGTGGCCTATGTTCAACACAAAGTATGTGAACCTTGTCTTAGAGGGATTATTCAATTATCACCAATGATATCCAGTTGCTGTACAATACATTTTTATTACTAAAAATATACAAGGCCAAGATGTCCGGTGCTCTGATCTCACTTTTACGTTCAGCCTTGACTAATTCACTATAGTAACAAAGGTTAACAGCCATTTTGCATCTGGTGTGTGATACATCAATTAATATGTATTTTTGGTTGCTCTGTCACGTAAGGTTTTTAAGATATTTGAGATTTCTACTATTTTTTTAAAAAGATTTTTGTGTTAGTTGTGTTCTCTTTTTTTTCATGAATTATCATTGACTATGCTGGTTGTACTTCGTATTTGGATGCAGTATATGAAAGAAAAGTTCTAAAAATAATCACTAGCTGGCAGGGCAATTTAGTTGAGGGGGAATGGTACTGCCATTGGCCGTTAGAGGTGACCCAGCTAACCACGTTAGCCCTGCTGTTTTATGCGTGTTGAAACTTGGATGGTGTTAGTCACTAAGTATAGTTATCTTTATTGATACTTTAGTTTGTGTGTTTTTGCTTTTCCTGTGTGAACTAGTGAGACATTCTGATATTTTTAGGTTATAGTTAGAACAGGGTTCTTAACTTAATGGCAACTGCTACACTTCGTGGTTGTGTAAACCACCCCGATAACTTTTGCTATGTATGTGGTAAGTTCACTCTAAAAACCCAAAGAAAGCCAATCACTGACTTAGTTAAGAATACTTATAAACTGTACTTTGATTGTGCTCTTGGAAATCAGGATAAACCCTTTCACCTCATATTGATTGCATAACATGCACAACTACCCTTAAAGAATGGATGAAAGGAAACCGCCGAGCCATGCCATTTGCTGTTTAAATGGTTTGGTGTGAGCCAAAAGATCACATGGACTATTATTTTTGCCTGGCAAATATTGCAGGACATTCCAGTAAAACTAAACATACTGTACAATTAAATATCCTGATGTTTCTTCAGATCATATGCCTGTGCCTCGTGGGGAAGGCTGACTTGTTTGTGCTTATCACTTGAAAACCACTGCATCAGAACCATCAGAGGAAAGTGAATCAGAGGACGGCCTTTGGAAGAGTATATCCCTGAAACTCATGGCAGATCGCCTCACCTCAAAGAACAGAAGGAACTGAACGATTTGGTATGTGGTTTGAAACTTTCTAAACAGCAAGCTGAACTGTTGGGTTCTAAACTGCAACAATGGAACCTTCTAGAGCAAGGTACAAAGATTTCAAGTTTTAGAACAAGAAATAGGTGTTTGTCTGGATATTGTGAAATGAAGAATTCAATGTGTGTGTGCACTGATGTGAATGGTTTGATGATGGAGTTGGGTGTTCAACATAATCCACATGAGTGAAGAATATTTAATTCATCTAAAGCAAGCTTAAAAGCAGTGCTATTGCATAATGGCAACAAACTTCCATCAGTGCCTTTGGTGCACACGGTGGACATGAGGGAAACTTATGAAAGTGTGGCTTTGCTGATGGAGGGAATCAAATATAAAGATTATGAGTGGCAGATATGCTGTGATTTAAAAGTTGTCGCACTGCTTACAGGTTTACAAGGTGGATTATAAAATACTGTTGTTTTTTGTGCTTGTGGGACAGCCGAGACACCAAGAACCACTACAAAGTCAAGAAATGGCCTATGAGGAAATTATTCATTGATGGAAAGGAAAATGTAAAATTTACCCCATTAGTTGAGCAAAGTAAAGTGATTTTGCCTATGCTTCATATAAAGTTAGGCTTGATGAACCACTTTGTGAAAGCTCTTGATAAAGAAGGTCAGGTCTTTAATAATTTGAAAATAATGTTTCCCAAGTTAATGAAGCAAATCTAAAAGAAGGTATATTTATTAGGCCACAAATTAGGGCATTGTTGAAAGATCCAACCTTTGATGCTAAGCTTACAAATATCGAGTTAGCTGCTTGGTCCTCTTTCAAAGCTATTGTTTACGTCTTTTTGGGCAAGAGAAGAGACGATAAATATGTTTCCATAGTGAGTGGTCTATTGGACAACTACATGCACATGGGGTGTTGAATGTCACTAAAAATTCACTTTTTACACTTGAATCTTGACTTTTTCCCAGAAAATATTGGCGCTGTTAGTGACAAACACAGGATGAACGCTTTCACCAAGATATCCTGACCATGGAGCATCATTACCAAGGACACTGTAACCCTACGATGATGGGTGATTACTGTTAGTTTCTTTTTAGGGAGACTGATGAAACACCTTACAAAAGAAAAGCATTGTCATCCCATTTGGTCAAAGAAAAATTACATTAAACTTTGTAAATATTAATATCATGGCTTAATGTGGATTATTTTAATGCTTTTTGCTGGTTTAAATTAGTTTTTTACGCTATCTAGAAAACATAAGTGAGTTCTGAGGACTATGTTTTGTTTGTATTTAAAATGGTAAATAGTTGATAGTGTTGTATTATTGTCTTTGTATTAGTGCTGTGTATCTAGGAAATGTGACGCAATAAGAGAGAATCTGATTTTTCCGCTGAATTCAGCACCCAAAAATTAGTTATATCCACCCATTTACAAACCAGATACAGAAAAAGAAGTTTCAATTTGTTGATGAGTGATAAATCTATGCCAGGACCGAGATTTGGACCCCAGACCCCTAACACAAAAGTATAACACCTTAGCCCTAGACCACCAGGTTCCCCCAAAAGTATTGTAATTTGCTAAATTAAATCAAATAATAATTTTTTTCACAAAATTATATTTTTCGGGATGAACTATATATCAGTATAGTGCTATATGTGCTATATGTCCCTATCCCTAATTGGACACCAAGCTTCCTTCAAATCCATTATCCCATTTTCTTCCCAATCTTGGTCTGCCAGAAGTCTTCTTTCTTCAGGTTTTTTTCACTAAAATTTTGTGTACACACCTGTAATTGCACATACGTGCCACATGAGCACCACACTTGAGCTTGCGTGCCTTGATTATCATTATGTGTTTGGGGATGCATACAAGCCATGATGTTCCATGTTATGTCCCCCTGGTTCTTCTTCCCTCTTATGTCCAAATATATTTCTTAGCTAAAAGTTATTTAAAAAAAAAATCTGGCTTGTACATATAACTTTGCTGTTACGATGATCAATTTACTATTAAGTATCTCATTTTATATTAATTTATATTAAATATATTGGTTATGATAATAATCATATTCATATATAATTTGTAAAAATTAAATTAATTATAGTTTTGACAAATTATTCAATATTAATTCCCTTGCTACAACCGCTAGGCATAGCCACTCACCACCTCAACCAATTCCTGCTTTTCTCTCTTCCCTCAGCTGTTAGTGAGCCAATCAATACCACCAAGAAAACATTCTTTCTCACAACCTCTAATCTCCTGCCTTTCATACCTCATGCTGGAGTTTTGCAACAATGTAAGCCCAAGAAGTCAACCTCAATGTTTAAAACAATATAGTCTTTATCAAAGTAAACATTACTTCATGTCAACCTAACTAAAATTATTAAATATTGATTAGCTATAGAACAATAAAAGTTCATTTTGAAAACTTACTTTATCAATTTATTCTGTAAAAAGCTGTATTGTGCACCAACTTTTGTTAACATTTTAAGCTATGTCTATTTAAAACATTTCACTGTATTATTGAAATAATTATATCAGGCTCTGAGCATCTAACAAACGTTTTCTTAGTTCCTTGGAGAAAATGAACCTTTAACTGGTTTTATCTTCAATCATAGCTTTTACAGAAAAATACCTTACTTATGCAGTCTCTTGTTTTGTACCATCAACTTCAGTTGCTATCTAGTGAGTTATATTGTTGTTAACAACAACTCAAGTTTAGCATCCTCACTTTTTGCTCCAAGTCCAGGATAATGGAAAAACTTGGTAAAGAATATCACTGGTCACACAATAGACTTGAAAATCATTTGAAAAGTCTTGCCAATTTTTTTTTTTTTTTTTTNTTTTTTTGCCCCTTTCACACAGGATTGTTGTGAAATGTAAAGCTATGTGTATGTAATTATAGTTCTACAATATTGCATAGCTTGTTACTGTTTAATCAATGTCAGATACAGATATTTACTTGAAGGGTTAGGGAGTGTGTGGGTGATGTGTAAATGCTATTATTTCAGTACTTGTTTTCCAAATGCTAGTTTTAGGCGCATTTTTATCCATGCAACAAAATTGCCTAGCATCTAGATATTAAATTGCAAGCCGGTCTTAAAATTTGGCCTATTCATTCAAAACATATTCTTTGTTCTATATTTTAATGTGATTTTATTAAGGTTTTTTTAAGCTTTTGTTAAAATGATTTCTGATCATGGTAGAAGGGGCAGGGACAAATACCCTGTTTGCCTTGCACTGTGCTAAATTTTGTATCGTGATAAGACAAAATCTGCTTAAGTGTACATTCATTCAGTATATAATCAATTACATGACTAAAAAATGTCGGAGTTGCATTGGTGGAATAATAGATCTTAAAAACCATTAAAAGACATCCAACATAGATAATAATATAGTAGATCTCTTTATGCTCTAGGTAGAGGTTCACAAAACACAACTTTTAGCTTGATCAGCACCATCAACAATATTTTAAACGGATTGTTGACAAATTTCACTCTTTTTTTTTTGTAAAATGATACACAATAAGTTAAAGTTAGGCAACAAATACTGTTTATTATAATTGATTCCTCTTGAAACAAAGGATAAAACTAGAGCATACATGAGTAGAATAATATATACTTAAGACTCTTCCAAAACTGAAATTGTCAAGGCCCAATTATTGAGGTCATCTTACCGTTTTGAGATTGACTGAAATGTACGTAACCCTTGTGAAAAGTAGTGCTTCCAAATGTTTGTAAATAAATTGTCAATCAGGGCCTTGAAATTTCAGCAAACTTTATGACAGGCATTATTCTCAGCCTTATTCTGGTTTGGTAGATACGCAGATGCTCAGAAATTGATTCTGATGAAACTATTATCACAATTTCAAGCGAATAAATATTCCAAGGTCTTCTTTTAAGTAATTTTTTTTATTTCCATGTATTATTCTAGAACATTACTATAGGTTCTGAAGGCCACACACGTAAGCATATTAAATAAACAACTTAAAATATCCAGAGAAGTGCACTTTTCAGCATGCAGATCTGCATAGATAGTGGTGTGCAGTGAACTTATTGTATTATCTTGGTTTTTGAAAAATGGGCTGGTGAACTTCTGAAAGCCTCATACCAGTTTTATGTTTTCCTTCTCAGTAATAGTGTAGTTCTTTTAGCTTGATTTAACTTAAGGTTGTTATTAGCAATAGATCTTTGCTAAATTTTCACATCTTTCTGAAGGACTGTCCCCAAAGCATATGGACTAGCATTGGTCATTATATAAAATGACTCACCTGATATGAGTTGTTATAGGATCCTGATCTAAAAGAAATAGGATAGCCCCTTCCTGAACAATTCCTCTTCAAAATCCGCCCATCTCCAATGCTGGTCCTTCCTCAACAGATCTGTTAAAGGTATATCAACTAATTAGTACAGCCTCTGTAGAAACCTATTATTCCAAGGATTGCCTTTACTTGAGTATGTTAGTTAAGAAGTAGCTTACCTTCTTAGAAATCTTTCAGTGTTTAAGAGTCCACATGCATATCGTTTTTAGTTACGATATGATAACAGAAGGGGATGTCTTTTTTGCAACACAATTTTTAAGATTCAAAGTCACACATAAATTAATAAGCTGATCGAACACATGTTTTATATGGTGCAGATTTTATTAGTATTTTATAGGCAAACACACTAATAAACCCACTAAATTCACTATCCAGTCCGCTCTTCATAAATTTAGTAAATTTTTCTACTGCTTTATTTAAGCCAAAGGGTAAAACATTCAATTGGTATTGTAAGAGATTGTAAAGGAATGCAACAAACTATATAACGATTTCAAAGCCAACTAGCATAATGTTGGGTAAATAAAATGAGAATTTTCACATTTTAAAAATAATAGTTGGCAAAATGTGTTTCTCCAAGGTGATTTAGAGATAGCTTCATGACAATCTTGTCATAAACTAAAAAAAATATATATACGTTGTTTCATAGTTACATTCTATGTATGTACTTATGGCAAAAGGATTCTAGAATTTGAATGCGCGCATGTTTTGTTAATAGCAATAAATCAATTTCCAAGAGTGTTTGTTAAAACTAATCATGTAGTGTGATAGAAATCTACTGATACGGTCCATAATAAATGGTGAAATTGAATTATATTCCAAGCTGGGCTGATGAATTTAAGTGTTGTAAATAAACTAAAGAGAGATATTTATTTTCAGCTAATTATGTGTTAAATAAAATCAATTTTGATTTTATGTATTATTTTTAAACATCCTCATTCCTTGCTCTTGTGGTGAAGTCATAGAAAAAAGTCCAGAAAACTTAGCCAAGTCTGTATGTAGCGGTTATTGTGTGCATGCTACATACAAAATGGTTCAAATTAATGTACGTCATTCTGTGAACTTGGCCCTGGACTGTGATACCCAACCAAACTCTTAACATGTAATGAAACTGGCGCGGCACTTGGCTCAATAACATGGGAAACAACACCAATTGGATAGCATCATGATTTCCCTCTCTCTCACCCTCACTCTTGTGCCTTGCCTGGTCCCATTGGTCTTTCTGTCTCATCAGATAATTTGATATCGTACATGGTCTGGCTTGCTACCACCATCATTGTGTATATTCTGGTGTCTCAACTTAATGCCTCACCCTGTGTGTGTATTTATATATATATATATATATGTACAACATACATTATTGGTCTGCCGAAAATCCACGGTGCTCACGTGAGGTTTAACATCACCACCCTTGGTCTGTGAATGTTTGGTGTGGAGTTAGGTCACAAATTAATAGGCCTGATCTTTATTGACCATACATTGAATGGCGAGAAATATCAAAACTCTATGAATGAACAATTACCACAACTACTAGAGTAAGTAAATTTGTAAGTATTACTTAACATGTGGTTTCAGCATAACGGTTGCCTGGCACATTTTTCATCAACTGCAAGACAAATATTAGATCAGGACTACAATGGATGTGAGATTGGATAGGGTGGCCCTGTTCCATGAACAGCTAGATAGCCAGACTTAAAATCTCTGGATTTTTTTGTATGGGGTTACCTTGAAAACAAAGTGTATCAAGAGCTACCAACCACTCCAGAAAACGAAGCATATTAGAAATGCTTGCAGAGATATTTATAGAGAGACCTTTTACTACATGCTCATCATCTTTATAAAACTAATTGAAAAGTGTATCAAGGCTAGTGAAAATAATTTTGAGCATTTGAGTTATCTTATAAATATAACTGCATTTGGCGTATTGAAGAATATCAAAAAGTAATTTAAAAAACAAAGTTAACCTTGAAATAATCTTCAAGATATCCACAAAATCAAGAACCTGTCTGGTTCTCTTTCCCACAACAAAGATATATTTTTTTGAGAAAATATTTTTCTAAAATACTTTGTTTCCAGGATATTCTGGGGTCTTTACTTAAAGCATCAAATACGTTTATCTAAAACATTGCATCAAACTTTGGCAGGCTATTCCTTGAGTGAAAATAGAATAATTCACATCAGCAACCTAGGGTCAAACTTAAATATTAAGGGTGGTATTCACCCCTAAAGATAGAGCTAAAAATGACTCGTGTGAAATAGTATGAAAAATTATTGAAACCTTGATAATTAATAAACTAAATGTGCTATTACCGCTATCCACCCTCATCATGTAAAAAAGCGGGGATTGTAACACTTTTTTCTGCAATAAAATATGTCAGAGTAAGTATTACTAATGTTGACTTAAGATTACAAAACAAGGATTAGAAATTAACAAAAACAGGTGTCTTGGAGAAACTGTCTAGCTTTCTCCGTTTTCGAGATAATCACACAAGTTTGAGCTCAGAGACAAGTGTAAATGCCTGTCAAGTAGGCAACCAGAATTGCTGTGTTACTTCACACTGCAGTTGTTTAACCATTTTTACAGGCACGTGTGACTATGTATCACGTACATTTGGTAAACAGGGCTGGTTTGTGTGTAATGATGGAGAAACTCAGATACTTTTCCTTCTTCATAAGCTCCGATGTGTTTCTATTTATCACATTAGTAAGTTATGCTTACAGAGTTCACACTTGGGTGGGATTTTAATCATTACACTCCCTGGAGTATTGAAAGCTAAATTAAGAAATATCAAGGTGATCTGGTGGTCTAGGGGTAAGGTGTCAGACTTCTGTGCTGGCGGCCGGGGTTCAATCCTCGGTCCCGGCACAGATTTATCTGATTACCAAACCCTTCCTTCACCTCTGACAAGACATCTTGTGAATGTGAGGAATGCCAGGCCTCCATCGTGGTTCGGATTCCACGTTAAACTGTAGGTCCTTCATTTCATCTCACAATCACCCTACCATTACACATTAGCGTAAA
>CABEEJ010000509.1:148946-172865 GCA_901482245.1 Timema douglasi
TTATATATATATAATTGTACAGGATCTTGTATATATTCATGAAACAAATAGCCGAAACTATTGTTAATGCATTTTAGTGGGGATATTCCCTCTTAGATGTCATATTCTGAAAATTGAAAAATGACACCTGGACACGGGAATCGAACCCGGGACCTTCGGCTTAGTACGCCAATGCTCTTACCACTGAGCTATCCAGGATTCGTCCCGTGCCCATGGTCATTCTTCACTCATAGTTTAAGGCAAAGTCTAAGATGGACGTGCGGAAGTCGTCAGCTTATAAACATGTGATTATCTGAGATCACAGCCATCAGACCACGCAGCCATTAGCGACTCGGTAGTTGGCATTTTTGCAGCCATTCGATAATTATATATATAATTGTACAGGATTTGCATATATTAATGAAACAAATAGCCTAAACTATTGTTAATGCATCTTAGTGGGGATAGTCCCTCATCGATATCATATTCTGAAAATTGAAAAATGACACCTGGACACGGGAATCGAACCCGGGACCTTCGGCTTTCAATAAAGATACCTCTTTTAAAGAGTTGTCTACATTGAAAGATCTCCACCCAAAAAAATATAAATATGTAGGAGTGGCACAGAGTGAAGTTGAAGATGGTGATATCAAGGTAATGTTTCTAAGAGCAGTTGATAAAAGTGGTAGAAATTATAGAATTGAAGAGAATGATGATTCATATGTGCAGTTTGATCAAGTTCTTGAAATCCTTGAAACACCAACTCTAAAAATGAAAGGTGACCGCATTTACTACCACTTCAATACTCCAGTTGATGTTTATGAGAAGTTATTTCAAAGTGTTCCCAAACTTCTACTTGACATACATGATATTTTATAAAAAAAAGTATGGTCCTTGTTTTAATTAGCTATGTATGCAAATAATAACAAAGATCCAAGCATCTTAAAAATATGTGTCCCTTGTGTTACCATTTGTCCACTGTGTTACTGCCATGTTATTATACTTTTGTGAAAAAGTATTATAAATAAAAATGTAAAACAATGAGTCATTAAAAGTACAAATAATTTTGATTTGCAAAAAAAAAAAAAAAATCAGCTGAAAAATAATATCTTTTATTATTCAATTATATTAAGTTTAAGACATTCTAACAAGAAAAATAGTAACACAGGGGACATTGTGTTTGAGTTTTCGGTTTAAAATATAACTTATGTGATTACTAACACTATTAGTTTGATTGTATATTCTATTTGATCAATGAGTATCATAAAACAAATTATATAATCGTAGTTTTGATAGCTGGGACATTTTTTGTAAGGGGGTAACACAGTGGACATATTTCTTCACCTCTTCATGTATTTTATGTAATTTAATGTAAAAAAATATTAAAAGTGTACTGCTGACTATATAATCTTTTTTATGAATAAATAATAATTTCAATAAAAAACATATTTTATAAATAATATTAAAAAATATATTTTGGAAAACTAATTTCAAAAGAAGGGTATATTTTTGGAATGACCCACCTATCACACAAAAAGGGGAATATTGACAACCACAACATCTTTAGAGAAAGATTCAATAAGAAAACAATGTATTATAATTTATACTGGAGACAAGCTATGAAATAAACAATTGATTACATTAGTGAAGCAACAGTAATGCTGTGATACTATTAATATCAGTAACGCACTAGTTTAAGTGTTATGCTAGACTGCCGTGGACAGGGAGATCGAGTTTTGAACCACGGTCGGGTGAGCTGGGGGTCCCTAAATGGTTTTCCACTCGCCCTCCATGCAAATGCGGACTCACTTCCTATAAATTCAACCTTCCTAATTCCTAAACCATTTGTGTTAGTACTTGAGCATATAACCCCAACGAGTAGTAAGACGCAGTGCTAAATAAAAATTAAATTAATATCAGAATTAAATGATGTCTGTCTTGTATAAACCAGTGAAATTAGTGGTAAAATTAGAAATGTTATTAATTAATATGAGAAAATAGTAAATCACATTTGAAACTTTGATAATTCAATATTTAAAATTCGATTGAGTAGAAAAAATGCTCAATTAGAAAAATGAATCCTTATCATTCAGACACACATAATATAAAATTATGTAGGTCAGTTGGATGCAGATGGATCTTTTATTCTGACGACACATATTTCAGAAATAAGTTATGGCAATGAGGTAAGTTTTGTTAATATGGATTTTTTATGACCAGTTTTTTTTATGTTTTATACACTTATGAGGTAGTGTACCTATTTATCTTGAGTTTTGAGGTCCTATAACACTAATGTGAATCTAGTTGAATAATAATACAATACATGGTGATTAGTAATGAATGAAACTCAAATCTTTGCTGTAGATCCCAGGTTGGCAGATGAAATTTGATAAATTTGTATAAATATATAGCTTGTTCCAAGCTGAACACGAACTGGCTTACACTATGTGCTGGAAATTACCACTGGGATGTGGCGCTACATTTGGTTTGTGGTAAGTTTAAGTACCACGCAGTCTGTTTGCCAGATTTAATTTGTAATGTTTCTTTTAAATAAGTAAATTATGCTGGATTTGTTACTGAGCACTTGTTTTTTACAATAACCGCACACAAAAAAAGTCAAAAATAGGAGACCTGTGAAAGCCAAAGATTCTTAGAAATCCTTTGAGCCTCGAATAAACTCTGGATCATCACTATAGATTACTGTGATGTGTGGTATGTTGCACAATCTTGCTAGAAGTAACGTTGAGTTAAGTTCCACACTGTCAAGCTGTTCCAAAAGCTGAGAAAATGTGCATAGTAGTGTCCACATTTTCTTTCAAGAAAATTGGACCAACGATCCTTTGACCAAACATAGTGCACCAAACACGTTATATTGAGTATTCTTAGAGAATTGATAGTAAAATTATTGGCAGTAGTAACTCACTTGCCTTATATCTGGTTTGAGCAAATGGGGGACCACCAGAGATTAGCATTCTTGGACCATCCCTCCAACATGTAGGATAAGAGTAGCCTGATTACTGGTAAAATCTTCACAAGGATTTTTTGGGAAACCTCTTCAACCTGACATGTACATCCAAAATCATAGTCTCTAACTTTTCCAAATACATAAAAATGAGACCCTGTGTTTTTCAACTTCCATGCCAAATTATGTATAATGATAGATGAGAAATCACTTCCAATTGATTTGTTCTTCCTGAATTCCCTGCATCACACGATATAATCCTATAAGACAATACATTCACATACAAAATACACACTTTTTCCAGGTTAGTTGTAGCTATTAATCTTAATGTTGTTCAGTTTTCCATTTATCTCAATAATCTCGTAGATCTTGTGGGTTAAGCCCCATTAAAAAGAGTACAATATTTCTTTCATCACTTATTGCAGCCAGTCTATTGTAGACCCATGCCTGGAATGGTATAAGATTTCCAAAATCCACAAAACGATTAAGGTAACTAGGGTGTTTAACCTTTTTAGTGCCATAAGCCGATTTGATCGGCTCCGCCTGTCACTAAAAGTGCCACAATCCGATCTGATCACCTCCGCCTACCATCGCTAAAAGTGCCACGATCTGATCGGCTCCACCTACAACCGTTAAGTGCCAGAGCCGATGAGGTCGACTCTCAAGATTTGGGCTAGTTCTCGCTTTATCTGATAGATAGTGTAGTAGTGTTATGTGTAGATAGTGTAGTAGTGCTATATATCCCTAGAAAGAGAACATTTTCCTCTATTATTCCATATAAGGTTGGCAACAAAAATCAACCGTAAATAATTGTTATTGAAACTGGGAGTTTAGTACATTTACAATGGGACGGTCACATACTCAATGTGCTAAGTAAAATGCGGGTTTACATATGAGCTGCATGGAAAAACATAAGTGTGGCTCAGATTCATACTGATGTAAATAGTTTTGTTAACAGTTTTTAAATGTATGGGTTAAATTGTTCTGAGTTTAGAAAAATAGACTATTTAGATTTTTATGTTATGTCATGTGAATGAAAATATTTCTTTACCAATGTAAGTAAATAGGTGTAATGACTTTAGAAACCTATATATTTTTTTTAAATATGAGATTATTCATTATAAAAGGTTTTTTTGAAAAACGCATTCATTATGTGAAGGCCTAAATATTTATTCATGAGGTAAGCAATATAATAAATCTTGCTGTAAGGTAAGCAATAACACCCCAAAAATATCAAATAAAAATTCCTGTAATTCCTATTTATAATCATATATCTATTCAATTATTATTATTATTATTATTTGCACCCCGTCTTACTACCCGTTCGGGTTACACACACACTTATGCTAATGTTTAATGGTAGGATGATTGGGAGATGAAATGGAGGATCTACAGTTTAACGTGGGATCCGAACCACGGAGGAGGCTTGGCATTCCACACATTCCCAAGTTGTAATTAATACATGTATTTTCAAAGCTGAAGGAAGGGTTTGGCAATCAGATAAATCTGTGCCGGGACCACATATATATTGGAAACTTTATTTTCTTGTAAAAAACTAAATGCACTACAACAAAATAATATTGAAATGTGTAGGCCTATATAATATTTTTTAAATATGTTAATTAGCATCAGTTTTGAAAAAAATAAAAATAAATTAAATATTAAATTTATAATTTTAATCTATTATTATTAAAGAACAGTACATATGGATTAAAATTATAGAAAAATCATAATTGCTTCATAAATAAAGGTTTGGCGAATTTTCTTGCAAATCCTTATATTATTATTATTATTATTATTAGCACCGCGTCTTACTACCCGTTCGGGTTATACGCACTTACGCTAATGTGTAATGGTAAGGGTGATTGTGAGATGAAATGGAGGACCTACAGTTTAACGTCAAATCCCAACCACGGTGGAGGCCTGGGATTCCCCACATTCACAAGATGTCATGTCAGAGGTGAAGGAAGGGTTCGGTAATCAGATAAATCTATGCCGGGACCGAGGATTGAACCCCGGCCGCCAGCATAGAAGGCTGACACCTTACCCCTAGACCGCCAGGTCACCCAAATCCTTATAAAAATGAGGAAATAGCTGTGGCATTCTTCGCACACAAAACCTAACAGGCCTCTGGCACTCTTCACGTGTGAATTCTGGAATAGTTGTGGCACTAAAAGAGTTACGTTTACTGTTTGACCAGTTAATTTCATTACTACTCAATTGTGTCCACATATCCTCTACCCTAAGTGATAGTATGGGTTTCTTATCTCTATGCATGCTATGACTCCCCCCTCCCCCCTTTTTAATCTTTACCCTCTACCCAGGTTAGTCCAAATCACTTACTCCCCTCCTTAGGTTGAGATGTGAGCCACTTTTAACTCCTGGCTAGCCTCCGCCACCATCCCACAAATCTTCTAAGGTTGACACATCTTTTGTGTGCTCCAAGCCTTATCCACCCCTGACGGACTCTGTGCACTCCTCTCACTAGCTTATTACATGGCTCCAGCCCACTTCATACTAGGTATAAATTATTTATGGTAGCTTTGGCCTTTTGCTGATATTACTTGCATGAACCTCCATACACATGATTTGGAGGTAGTACATTTTTAACTGTGCATGCAGTGAATCGTTCCTGTTGCTTATAGTTGGCATGTTTACTTTTAAACAATACAAAAACACTTAGATTTTTTTTTCATAATAATTATTTGCAATGATAATAGTTAGGCAATTTCAAAAGGGTTTTTAAAAGCATATTGTATATTCAAAAATTCCTTGAGTATACCCTAAAATTTTCTAATTTTCCATGCAAAGAGGAATTCCAGGCAAGTAGTTGGATGAATAGTCTCAATTTGTGATAAACAAAATAATTTCTGGAAAGTGGGTGGGACAAAGAGGTCCTGTAATCTGGACATCCTGTTCACTACTTTGCACCATGTGATAATTTTATATTGGGTTTTAGTAAAAGGCAGGGTATTTTCATCGATAAATGAATTATGTTTTCCTCAAAACACATTTTTGACCTTGAGTTGGAGGACAACCTTGTAACGCAGAATTGTTTGATTTGTCTAAATATCAGCTATAAAATAAACGAATAAACCTATGGTTACAACTATGTCTTATGTTCTATATGGTACTTGAAACAAATATTTAATTTAATGCCTTCTACCAGGACTGCCCAAAGCAGACATGGAGCCCAGGGAAAACTTTGTTTGCGGAGCCCCCTGTTATTTGGCTCGCAAAAATATTTAAAAACAACATAACTTTTAATCAATGTGATTACAGTAGTTTACACCTATATACCAATTTTCCGCCACCAAAGAAATTGCCCTGAAAGCTCAATATATATAATAATTCAAGAAGCCTAGTTTTTATACATATAAGGGTTGATTTTTCCCCAACCCTTTGTTCAATTTTCTTCCCCAACAAACTTGATATGTATAGAGGTACAAAGAACAAGTGGGTCAAGTTTGAATAAAATAGGTTAATGTGTTAAAAAGTTATAGTGAGACATATCCACCATAACAGACAAATGTAAATCAGTAGAGTTGAAACAGAGAACTCGCTTCACCTGTTCCATAAATTAAACCACATGATTATGTTTTATTTGTTTTTAAAATATTTGCGCACAAGCCACATTTTTCCACCCCAACTTGTTTTTCTCTGCTGTCAGCTAAGCAAACGTGAGGCCCCCAAATCAGGTGGCACTGTGCAGCTGCGCCATTTGCACATGCATAAGGGCGGCCCTGCCTTCTACCAGCCAAAGCTATAAACACAGCAAAAGTTGGTTTAAATATTTCATCAACTTATTAATAGCAGCACAAAAACCATAAAGGAAATGGTGAAAGGCAAACCATATATTTAGGCTCGATAGTAGAAGAGGTATCAGATATCTTAGCTCAGTCAGTAGCATGTCTGCCTACTGAGCTAAGGGTCCCAGGTTTGATTCCTGGTACGGTCGAAAATTTATCATATATGAAATATGAGTTTACCCTTTCACACTGATAAATTAACAGCCAGGGACTGGATGTTATGCTTGTTCTAATATTAAGTTATATTATAAGGCATATGAAGCTACGACAGGCCTTGCAAACCGATAGTGGATAAATAAATGGCTTATTTAAAAAACTGACCCAGGTCACATGTGAGAAACAATTTAATGGATGTAAGTAAGTAAAAAAAAAGGTAACTTGACCAATGAAATTCCCAACTTTTTTCCTGATGTTCCTACTCATTTCCTAAAATTTGTGACTCAAAAGAATGGCACTCCCCTCACTCCCCCCACATTTTTAATACTAATTTATTTTATGAATAGTAATAATAAGTTTTAAAAGTTAATTAAACAGGTTTTTTATTTGTATTAACATAGTCTACTAGGAATTTGGATTAGCCGACCAATATTTGGCAAAAATTTGTAAATCTGAACAAAGGAAACAAAGGAAATGCGATGTTGACTGAAGTCAATTCTCCCTCCACGATCCAAATAATGGAATCTTCCAACTGTAGCTGTCTCATTTAGACAACTGGTATGACTTAACGACCATTGACTTTGTAGCTAGAAACGCTGCTTACTTAATGCAACAATAGTTTGTCAAGTTTCGTTAAGGGCAAATTGCACTATTCATTTGTTTTCCTGACTGTGACAATGACTGGGCATTCGACCGCCCGACCACCGGTATGATACGTGTGTTCTTTAAAATAAGTCAGGCCGTATGTAACACCTGATTTGGTCGGGCTGACAAGCTAGATCGTCTGTAGCCCACTCTTTCTCCCTGCCCCACTTCCTCAGACACTAATGCAACTGCCCTAGCTGCAAGATGGCTGTCAAGATAGGCAGGGGATATTTAGAATAAGTCGGTGCTCTCAGACTCTTTTATACTGATTTAGATAGATTTCACTTTGTTTGAATTGTTTTATGATTATTATACCTATGTCATATTTTGAGTAAAACAACATTTTTCTCAGATTTTTTATTGTAATTTACGAAATTCCCGACTTAATCCCATTTTTACCCGACCACTTCAAATTCCCGGCTAATTCAAGTTTTCCCAGATGGTAGACTGTAATATTTAATAAAACTATTTCACTTAAAGTATATCAGCATATTTAAAGACTTAAAAAGCCATGCAACATGGACATGCAACTGAGAATTTGCAGTGAAATAATAGTTACATGGGTAAAATAAATCATAGGCCTACAAAATTCAAATTAATGCTGCCTGTAAACTTGTGTTAAAAAAAACTATATGAATTTAATATAGATTTCTAAAGAATTTTTTTTTCCAGTTTTTAAAATGAAATTTACATCAAATTAATGATTGTTCCTTTAAACTTTAATACACCCAGTAAATCCCAGAGAGAAATAATTTTTTGCATATTATTTCCAGAGCTAGCCGAATAAATTTAAAATCAAACCCTTTACACATCATCAATTTATATTTTGATAAAATATGATTAGAAATAATTATATAGTTAAAACCCCTTGGGTGAAGTAAAACAGGTAAATAAAGTCTCATACACATGCTATAATTTATGAAATGCAAGTTTCCCCTTTCACAGTGATGAATTAACGACTGGGGGGTTGGATGTTGTGTCTGTGCAAGGTTCGAGGCGGTTAGATAGAGGATGTTGGAAGCTGTATGTAGTCCTCCTGATGCACGTTACTCAAGGAAACTTTAGTAACATTAACAAATAGGCCTACTAAAAGAGAAGCTGGCACACACCAACAAACAAATATATGCTTGTAAGTACAGCCAATCTGTATTAATTTCTGAACTCATGAGTTTAGTCAAGTGCACTAATTGTGAATCCAACTTTCAACTCAGGTAGGCCTATGTATTAAAATGCATAAAAGCCGAAAAAAACGAAACTGTATTAACTAACAAAAGAAAGTATATCAAATACTCACATTAACATCGGCACCTTTAGAAATCAGATATTGAATTACATCATGTTGACCATAATCTGCGGCATAATGGATGGGTGATCGACCATCAATTTCTTTATTGATGTCAATTTCCTGAGAACAAATAGTTAAAATAATTCATTAAGGGCCCTCCTAAAGCCACTTAATACTTTGTGCTAATATTCACATGGTTTTACATGGGAAAAGGGTGGGGTACCTTAAAGCTTTAAGTACTACAGATCTTATAGTAATAAAATTATAATGTTGAAAAATAGTATTATTGTTCATATTTTTACCTTTAATAAACATACTTATAGATAACTTTCGAGTATCTACAGGGCCAAAAATGCAAGTTTTGTCTGTCGATATTTCAAATGGCCTTTTAGGTGGCATTATCTGCCTGAGACTACAAACGCCAAGCACATTTTAATGTGCATTACAGTGACATGTTTATAGTCACAATACTTGTTTAGACTTGTCCAATCCACTGACCCCTTTATGTCATTTTAGTTGGATAGTGACTGTTTGTGGCAGCGGGCTTAATTTATAGGTATAATTGAGTTTGATTTGAATTTAGATTCCTACTACACATTCTTTTACATAGGCCGTAAATAATCGCTTGGGTTTGTACAAATACAAAAATGTATAACGAACAGTTATGTTATAATTATGAAAAGGATAGCTTCAAATATACTTATTTATTTTCAAAAGGTAAATTAGATGACCGATGATGGCGAGATGGGTGTTTGAATTCAAGTTGGTTTTGTTGAGGGTCGCGTTTCCTAATTGGTTTCCCACTCTCCCTCCAAGCAAACGCAAACCCTTCAAATTAATCATGAGAGTAAAGCTCTATACCATGCGGCCAACGGAACAGGTGTATATGAATTTAACAAAATAAGGTAGCTTATTAACCAAATTCTATGGATGCTAATTTTTGTTTCAAAGAAAAGAATAAGAATAGCCCATTATTGATGAGGACAAAATGTTGACTCAAAGTTAATTTTAGGTTATGTAAGCCTACCATGTTTGTTTAACTTGCCCATTTGAAACGGTTTAACTTTTTAGCTTAGATTCAATTGTAATAGTTGATCGTAAAAAAAAGTATTTACATTAACATTAGTTTATTCCATATTGGTGATGTACGTTGACCTAAGACTAATCTAAATTGACGATAAAACAACATTAAGGGGAAAAAACAAATATTGCCTAGATCATTGAGGCTACTTATTTGATAATTTAAGAAAATCAAGCTTTATAGAGGCAATTTCAAAAACAGCAAAAAATGTTTTGTCGTTTTGAGGTTAATTGTGTAGTAGACATACCTTCTTTTCAATCACATCTTTCACCTGATCCAAATCACCGTTTTTAATACCCCACACAAGCTCACTCATTTTAAGGAAGAAAAATTAAAATGGTAAGAGAAAGTTTAGTTGCTTGATTAAAGATTAGTTATGCGACAGCTATTTAAGGGAAATAAATCACAGAAGGTTTAAGAAGAACAGATATACACAGAATTGCCAACTCACTAGTAGCTAATAGTTGATGATACAAGGACGACTTGAAGAAGGTATTCTAGTCTCAAGATATGGTAAACGGACTTAAATGGATTATATTCTACCTGCCAGGATACCATTTTTGTTTCTTGGATTGAATGTAAAAAAAAAATTGCTTATACTATCGCGTCTTTCTACCTGTTCAGTTTATGCGCATGCTAAATACGCTAATTAGTTAGAGATTAGGAAATTTTAATTTAAAGGATGTATACCCCCATTTACGTGGAGGGATAGCGGAAATTTTTAGGAAAAAACCTCACTACACTCAGCTAGGATTCAAAATCCGATCTCCCTGCCATCTGGTCTTGAGCTAATATTAAATAAATTGTAAACCACAGTTGTAAATATATTCTCAAATGGGCATCCTTCGTTGATCTATGCTACGCTGGTAGTGGCAAAATCTTGAAACACTTTAAAGAAGGTGATTGCTAGAGCGGTTGTACACGTAACGATATTGTCGGTGTCAGCGCCGATAATGTTGTCAGCACGGATCCTAGCAGAGGTGCTTGTACAAACACCGACAAGATCGTTGTCGGTGACTGAGAGGTGGGCAGTTTCGTGAGTAGTGCCGAGCTAAATATGGCGCCAATGAGAAATAGAAGGGTTCTTTTATTGTGCTTTTTCATCTCCGGAGGAGATGACATCGCAACCGGAGAGAAAGAGAATTTTGGGAACACCCAACGGTAACCACAAGGAATCTTGAACTCCTCCCCTGTTTTTTTCCCACAAACACACTCTGTTTTCTATCAATTCTATCAAGGTCATAATGTCATACTTAAAGCTGATAGACATTTTTACCCTTATAAAATACTACACAACTATATTAAACCTTTCGAAGACTGACCAACAATGTATGACCACATCTGGAGGCTAGTGCGCACCGATATCGGTGTATTCATCGAGGGGACAACCGGCATACCTCCGACATGTTGGTGGTAGTAACGATAATGTTGATAATGTTATCGGTTCAGCATCGTGTACTACTCTCGCCATAAGATTACATGGAATTTCAGTTCCACCGATATTGTCGCCAACACCGACACCGATATTATCAATACGTATACAACTGGCCTAAGAGGGAACACCCAACTTTTCTTTAAAAACATGGCCTAATACAACTCTAAGATATTATAGAAATTGTTATTTAATTTGCTTTATAAATTTTCCAATTTTAAATCAAATGTTTTTTTCCAACAAAATAAATAAAACCTAATAGGATCAATTTTCTTTTATTTATTCATTGACACTGAAGACATTTACTTCAATAAGCCAGGAACACTTGTACCCGATTCAATAACAATGCTACATTCTTGATATTACCATGCTTCCAATCCAGTTCTAAACCACAAAACATAGCCCTAGCTAGTAATTGCGAATCTCGTCTACTAGAGGACCGAGAAGACATTTTTTCTGTACCTACACCAACATGTTTACATCTAAAAGGAAATTAAACAGCCACTTATACAAATTAAAGTTATGTGCGTTTAACACATTATCTAAATAAAAGTCTGTAATATAATCATTAATGTAATTTACCCGTACCAATTGATGTACAGGGCAAGTCATAAATGTTTTAATGTTTCAGGAACGTGGTAAATCACACAATGTGAAGACGAGACCTTACGCATTAAATAAAGTCAATCTTTCGTTTAGGAGTGTCCGAGCCGAAAGCGGATTAAATTACAAAATAAACTTACGGGTGCCCCTAACTGCTTGACACATCGTTGTCCTACAGGTTATACAATTTATAATTGAAAGAGAATTATGTTTAACAATAAATAGATTTATTAAATCAAACAGAGATAACAAAAATTAAGGCTTACAATAATATTGAAGGTAATACTTTTGAAGTTTGGTGCAAACAATAAGACTTGAGAATGGTGATGTATCGACTGTGGCTACAAGGGCAGTGCAGGCGCCAGGCGACAATTAGAAGTTTTTCTAAAATGGAGAACAATTAAATAGTTACTAATTGAAGGTATTAAACAAGATATACATGTAAATTTTAATCATATGGAAAACAAGACAGACAGCCTGGTTGTAGCCATCCATAAAATTAAACAGTTGCACACGACGTACACGGCGTCATGATAAACATGGTCTCAAAATAGATTAATGGAACTTGTGGAAGTTGACAAGTCTATAACTAAAACATTACAACTTTCTAAACCAGAGGCTCATAATGTAAAAACTGTATCATAAGGACACAACATAGTAGCTAGGACTTGACATACTAAGTCACTAAAATTAGACTTGTCCTTCAGACTGCAGGACACAATATTTAATGAATTAACTGAAACACTTCCATCTTGAAGTCAACAAAACTTTAAATGAATTACTTATCCCATTGACATAAATTTAAATTAACAAAAGACTTTAACAAAAAATATAAAATAAAATCTAGATCCACATTGTCTAGTTTTTTAAACAAAAACTAGACCCTAAGTCGTAAGGACTTAACGACGATATTATACTCAAGTACTCCAAGCAAGACGTCCTCACCAGGGTAACGGTGGACCTGACGGCCTAGACTCCATGGTCGTCGCTCTTCTTGGTTACGTGACGGTGCAGAAGTTCCTCCTTCGTCGCTTAGTTGTAGTAGAACGGCTCTGTAGCGTAAATCCGGGAGGAGCTCTATATATAGTCCCAATCTGATACGAACGGAATAAAGTAAAGAGGGTGATAAAGTCAGAAATATAGACAAGAAGGACGGACGAATACGGGGGGAAAGAGAAATTAACAAGGGAAATCCACTTGCGGGGAAAAGGGGGGGAACAAGTTTCCTTGGCTCGCCGCTAGAGTCTCTAATGTGCAGTTGGTCAGTGTCTCGATTGGAGTATACATTTCCTTACTCCATCAGATGTAGTTATGATAGTGTGTGTGTGTGAGTGACGGCCATCATGGAATAATTCCTTCTTCTACCATGTGGCAAATCAATCGAAGAACATCTTGAAACGGCGAGTAGATACTAAGGCATCTTTTATTTAAAAATCTCCGGTATGATTATATTATTTAGGATCAGTTAATATTTTTATGAGAATTTGGGCCGGTTGCACAAACAATAATCAGTGGCTTGATCAGAGATCAGTTGTATGTTGATCTCCAATCAGTGTCTCAAACCTCACTTTCAGTTGCACTATTAACAATTAGGGCTCGATTGTCGATCAGATCTCTGGTCAAGTTAACCAGCCAATTCTCTCCCGTCAACTGTTTGATTCCCCGATCAGTGTGTTTATGGTTACCATAACCTGTAACTGTTATTTTTTTGATAAATAAGATTTATACTTTATAATCTTTATTTATTAAGTATTATTCAATAAGTATGTTTGTATATAATTACATTTATTTTTAATGTGAGTTTGATTTATAAGTGTGAAGTATGGAATCTTCAGATGAAGATGTTTTTAATTTATATAATGAGGTTATAGAAAATGTTCAATTTCCAAGACAACTACGGGAAAGATATGAACTTTTTTTTTTTTAAATATAGCGATAGAGAATTTGAGATGAGGTTTAGATTGAGTAAACGTTCTTGTGTATATTTGATAGGATTGTTAAATGATTACCTAGTACATTTCACATTAAAGAATGCGCTGGTTTCACCAATGAACCAATTGTTATTGACATTAAGATTTTTTGCAACTGGCACATTCCAAATAGTAACAGGGGATCTAATAGGTGTCAACAAATCTACTGTATGCAGAATTGTTCGTAAAGTGACTCATCACCTTGCTTTAATGGCTAAAGATAAAATACAACTTAAAGTAGACCAAAGAAATATTTCACTCTTACAAGAATAATTTGTGTCTATTGCTGGGTTTCCTGGAATTATTGGAGCTATAGACTGCACTCACATTCCTATACTCTCACCAGAAGGTGTGAATGCAGAGCTATATAGAAACAGAAAGGGCTATTTTTCTGTAAACGTTCAAGCTGTGTGTACAGATTCATTAAAGTTTGTCAATGTTGTAGCTCGATGGCCTGGATCTGTACATGACAGTAAAATATTTTTAAACAGCCGATTACGAGCCCAGCTACAAAACAGAGACATTCCTGAGGGGAAAGCTACTAGGTGATGGAGGTTATTCTTGCAGTGCTTTTTACTAACCCCACTTATTTCTCCAACTAATGAAGCTGAAGCGTTATATAATCAATCTCATATTGACACAATGAATCCTATTGAGAGAGCTTTTGGCTTTGTGAAGAGAAGATTTACCTGTCTTACAATGGGCCTAAGGTTAAAGCTATCAACAACATTGAAGTGCATTTTTGCTTTCTTTGTGCTTCATAATATTTTACTTGAAAGAGGAGAAGATGATCCACCACCATTAGAAGTTCTACATATACCTGCAAGAATTTATCCTCTAGTTGATGTTCCTTTGAATCGTCATAATGAAAGAGGGAGAGCTGCTACTGCGACTAGAACAATGCTTATAAATACAACTTTCTTGGAAAGGGTAGAAAGGTGAGAATTGATAGTTACAATAGTTGGTTAGTAAATGAACAAATTATTACATTACCTACACAATAAGTTTTATAACAATAAAAAACAATAAATATGTATTAGATAGTCAAAATAGCCTTGGTTAAATATTAATTCTTCAATTTGCTTAGCTCAATTAATTTAATTTTTTAATTTGAAGCTTTGTTTCTTGAACTTCTAATGTTGTCTGAAGGATTTTCATTTCCATCTTATGTGTTTCTTCAAGAAGCTGAATTTTCTTTCTCTCAACAGAGCACCTAGTGTCTGTGAATCCTTCTAAATTACTTTGATGAAATGAAAAGTCTTTTTTGAAATTGATTTTCTTCTTTTTTGTAGGAGGCGACATCACTGAAGAGTTTGTGATTGACAAGTCTTTTTGAGCATTTGAAAATAATGGCTCATTTTGATTATTTTCCATTAATGTAGAGGTGCTGCAAACCACCACTACAGGATTCTCAATGATAGTTGAATGAGTAGGGTTGACAAGACACTCTTCTGATTGCTATAAAAATAATAAACAATTGTTATTTATAAACAACAGTTTTGTTTTAATCTCTCATGAAACAAAATACCACTATTTAACTCAATAAAAAATAATTACCTTTTCAACTTGTTCCTCTCCAGGAAATTCAAAGTGATATCCTGCGTCACTGTCACTTAAATTTACTAATGGGACCAATTGTGGTTTGAGAAGTGCTATTAGCTTAGCTCCTTGATCATACAGCTGCTTGATAAATGTTCCACCGCCAGTCTTATACAATTCCACTTGAAAAAAAAAACAAGACAAATATCCGGCTGGCACTTCACTGGGACTAAAACCAAAACACCCAATTATAATTACTATACTAAAAAATGCCTGAATAAATACAGCAAAGAATAATAAAAACTACCCCACAGTAATTGTGTTGTTCCATAAATGTATACAAACATTCGGCTGGCCCTTCACCGGGACTCACACCAAAACACCTGATCATACACAAATGATGCTAGAACCTGCCTGGATATTGGTCCAGTACAAAAGTAAAAACCGCACCGTAATTGGTTAAATGGTTCCAGAGATAAATAAATCCGGCAGTATTTTCAAAAGAATATCAAACCCTGACTGTATGTATGCGAGATTCTCTCTTAGGAGACATCATGATGAATAGAAATAAATGCACCGCAATAGGTTGTGAAACTACATGTATTCTTGACTATATATAGACCGATATTCTTAAATATAGTACAGAACTACAATATATTTTTACCTAAATATATTTATATTTGAAACCTTAAAAAGCAGATATATCATGTAAAGGGGGTTTAAGATCGTAGAACAAAACATTATTTATCCTTGCTATTCAATTATTATTTAAACCTCCTCACTCTGATATTGTATTATAACTTGCCTACGACATGGCCAGTTTTATTGTTTGGATTTCCAGAATTGATTTAGTAAAAAACAGATTTTACAAAAATAATTATAGTTAACAATATACATATATTATAAAATGACAATAATCAACTCAAATTTTAATAAACCACACATTTTCTCAATCAAGTTATTACTTATTAAAGAGTTTTACTAATAGTTATATTATAGCCGTTATGGTAACATTAAATAAAGTATGAAATTGAACTATGGTCCCACAAAGTTATACACAGTCATAATAACTTTAAAGAAACAATTAATTCACTTGTATAACCAAAATATGTCCACTGGGTAAGATTTTATCAATATCTTTATTTTGTTCACCCGGAAATAATATAAAGTATTTTAAATTAGGATTGGGACCCTTAGATTGCAGAAGTTTTTTTAAAACTCATCTTCTTACAATAAAGTAAAAACCTTTTAGAGTTTATCTGTTATTTACGCTACAAGTGTGGAATATAATAATTATTCATTTATAAATTTATAACTGGCTATAATCATTAATGAAGATTCTAGAAAAGGGGAGACTTGCTTTATGTTACCATGTAAAACCAATCAATGTGATAACATTGCCAAAATAACGTTTGACGTGGTTACATTTTTAATAGCTAAAAAAAAAAGCCCGTATGTTAATGAAAGCAAACATAATTAATTAACTTAGTATGAACGTATTAATTATTGATTTTATCATTATTAGAACAATAAAGTAAAAATAATTTAGTAAATCAAACCGTTCGGGCATCGCTAAAAGATATAATCCCTCCCCCATCACTCCTTCCCAACAGTCAAGAAATAATTTAAGGACTTAAGGCCTTCTCTAACTTAGGCCTTGGGCGTAGCTAGGCAAACTATTCTGCAGTCATGTGTGGAGGTATATCATACCTCGCGAGCTCTGTGAATTATAAGTTGCTACCTTTCAATCTCGACGGAGTGTACTTTACTATATTTTCTTGTTGACAGCATGGCAAGCGTATGTAAATTTATCCGACATCATCCAATGTGAAAGGGTATGGGTTAAAGTATTTTATTAAAAAATATGATAATATTAATCCTCTTCTTTGATATCTACTACAGAATTTATCAAAAGACAATATTTTTGAACAACCACGTTTTATTTGACTGCATCTAGTCAGAGAAAATAAACTTTTGAGGTAGATTCAATTAAATATGTTAATATGGTTTCTTTCCTTTCATAATTTATTAACTATTGATATTTAATTGTAGCTGTCCAATCTGTCTGATTGACATGCTACATGCTGAACACCACGGTGTAGCTAATTTTCTGGAAACATCGTGGTACCACTTTGCCTTCTGCCAGCATGTGGTTTTTCACCATTTGCCCCATATTTTCTAAATTCTGAGTTTTACCCTCGGTATAAAATTGGTGCACAGTAGGGGAATCTGCTCTTTAACAGAAAGTAAATTTACGCTAGATGCCAATCCATCCACTTTCTCACAAATCATTATACCCACGTGACTATGAATCTATTGATACACCAATGCGTAACCCCTAGCTAAGAGAGAGGTGCTCTCGTCGAGTATTGGAACTATTAATAGGTGTAATGGAGACCATGACCAGCCGCTTATAGAATCCAAAGAGCTACAAGAGTCGCATAGTACTGGTACTGGATGAGGACGTAAAGATAAGACATATTTAAATGCGTGCAGGATAGAAAATACTTCCGCCATAAATATTGGCTCATCGGAGTGTAGTCTTTATGTCTGACCATAATTGTTAATACTACTGTCATAAAAAATGGCATCCACTAGGGCTGACTCTCCTCTCCTCCTAGCACCACCTGTAAATATAAGTCTGTATCTATTCCAACTTTTCTTCATATACCTTGCTGCATCTTTTACGTTCTCGCTGTGTTACAGGTAGAGAAAGTATTGTGATCGTCAAAAAAAATCTAACTCAAGATTTTGATGAATCTAGACGTTTCATGACCCCCCGAATCAAAAAAAGTGTTTATTGAATTTCCGTATGTCTGTCTGTACCTCAAACTAGAGCCTAAACTATTTTACCGATCGGGCTAACACTTGGTATCTAGGGTTTTAATAGGGTTGCCCCGAGGGGTTTTTGGAATTGGATATCTAACCCTAAAATTAAGGGTAGTTTACTGAAGGGCACAAAGATAAAAAGTCGATTTTCTCAAAATCGGCTATAACGATTTTGATTAAATTTCATTTCTAAACATTTATAATATAAATAATATAAATGGCTACTCTCAATATTTCGGCAAAATGACTTTAAGGGCTACGGTCTGATGCGTAAATTCTTATTTTGTATCATATCTCCGAAACTATTTGAGAAATGAAATTATTTATCACTACAAAGGTGTAGATCTATTTATAATACAAATATTTTAATTGAGGCATATTTTTATAAAATATATATATATATATATATATATTTTTATAAAATATATATATATATATTTTTATAAAATATATATATATATATATATATATATATATATTAACTTTTCGAACATTAAAGGTAAAGTATTGCGAGCATAAAAAGACCTAACCTGAAATGTTGATGGCTGTCGACATTTCATGACTGCCCGAACCCTGCAAAGTGGTCTTTGTAATGCCGTCTGTACTGTGTATCTATTTAAACTTAAAATTAAGAGTAGTTTAATAAAGAGCGATAAGAGAAAAAATAGATTTTCTCAAAATCGGCTCTAACGATTTTGGTTAAATTTGGTGTCTGGGCGTTGATTAATATTATAAATAAACTGACTATTTTCATTTTCCCGTGAAAATGACTTTTAGGGTACTTTACAGAAGCTGAAATTTACGAATCTCCGCAACTATTTGAAATACTAAATAACTTATCATTGGAAAATTGTAGTACTATTAAAAATAAAAAACTTTTATATGGCATATATATTTTTATAAAACCAACCGTTTCTAAATATTGGAAAATATATTAATACAATTTTGTGAGCTTTAGTTGTAAAGATATACTACTTGAGTTTTAACACAATAATTCTCCAATGCCATAGAGTGATTAAATATAAGTAAGTCTCTCAAAAAGTTTGTTATTTTTCCTTAAACCTCTTAGGAAAAATGTTTGTACATCAATGATCTATCTCCTTCATTTTAGACTCAATAGTCAATATTTACATTTTTTATTGGTCAAAATTTATAAATGAGGAATTTAATAGCAATGCGATGACATGAAGATGTGCAACACCTAATAAAATGTCAAAAATTTTAACCGGAAGTCGAAATTTTAATACGAAGTGTTGACCATTGTGGACCCGATATTGATCTTTTTTTATCGATCCAAACATACAATTGAGAGCAATAATTCTTTAAAATAAAATTATAAAATTAAAACCACGACTCAAAAAATGTTTTACATAAGGACAATGCAATTTATTCTTGGGTTTGCTAGTGTATATTATTTTGAATAATATATTTTACGAGTTTTGAGTAAAAATTTCCATTTTTAAACTATAGATCGAGAAAGTCCGTGTAGAGCTCCGCACATTTTTTTTAAACTTATGCTTAATCGAAAGAGTAAATTTTTTACTACTGATTCAAGGATAGATAACACCATTGGCACGTTATAAAGGGTGTCATACCCCCCAGCGATACAATGGACCGGATACGGGAGAGAAAACATATTCTGATGCAGCCCAATCAAACCCAAGAAGCTATCCACCAAGGCTGGGCATGTTTTATTTGATCAATATTGTTTAGCCTCGACATAATTTGTAAGGAAACGACCCGCCTTGGTGGCGTAGTTGGCTAACGCGCTTGTCGTGTTGAGCTCGACTGCTGACGACGGGGAGATCGTGGTTCGAATCTCGGTCGGGTGAACTAGGGGGTTCCTAAATGGTTTTCCACTCTCCTTCCACGCAAATACGGGTTCACTTCCTCTAATTCAACCTTCCAAATTCCTAATACATTAGCATAATTAGTACTTAAAGTGTATAACCCGAACGGGTAGTAAGACGCGGTGCTAAATTATTATTATTTTTATGTAAGGATACGAAGTCTACGCCACAAAGAACTCGAGATTGAACAATCTTTAGTAAAAAACTTATCTGCCAAAAGCCAGTGCATAAAAGATAAAGGAAAATCCCCCGCTTCAGTGAAGGGCGTATTGGTTAATGGTGTACGAAAAGCGCCCTGACACAGTCTTACTGCCACATATTGGATATTTTTGAGCTTTGCTAGTGTAGACAAAATAAAATCACCCATACTCTTATCAAGAATATACAAGCCCATGGTACATTTGTAACATTGTATATAGGTGAAAACCTCAAAAGGGACCCGCCACTGAGCGCATAGCATTTATATGCCTGTCACAAAGTCTAGATCTTAAAAAACAAAAAACAAGAACACTTCATGTCCAGTGCCATGCCTAGAAATTGCACCGTCAGCTGTACCTGAATTTGACGTATTTCATTATCTAATTTAACTAAGTTGTTTCGCTCTCTATGTCTGGTGAAGATGACCGTTCAACATTTAGCGACATTTAGAGTTAAAGAGTGGGGTGCCAACCAATTTTAAAGCAAAGGTAATACTAATTGTAGCTTTCCCACCTCCTCTGTCAAGTTACAAGACCTAACGTATATTACCACGCCATCCGCATACTTGTAAAGTCGCTGCCCCAACCGGGAAAGAGCTATCAATATAGTTTGAATAAATTCCATATAACAAAGGACTAAGCACAGATTCATATGGTAAGCCCCTTTGTTGAGTTTGAGGACAAAATCTAACGTGTCCTATCTCTACGATGTAAGATCTATTATGAAATAAATAGCTTAACCAATAACACATTTTGTTAGAACACCCCAGACGATAAAGTTTATTAAATTAAAAGAATTATATACAATATCGTGCGCACCCTCTTTATCGAGGGGAAAAGGTTGATAGAAATGAGTTTTGTGACAGACCAATCTGAATATCAGAAACCAATATAGAGAGCCTTTTAAGATTAGAACGTCCCTTTTGAAACCCAAATTGCATAGGATAAAGGAGTTCAGTCCTTTCCAGGAATCGTTCCAAACGGGCTTTCACTAAGTGTTCAATGATTTTACCAAAACAGGACGTGAGTGCAACAGGCTGATAATGACTTGTAAATTCAGCGCTTTTAGCCGATTTTAAAATAGGAATAATTTTTTTTCGTGAGGGTGGTAATAATACCTCCCTTCACAGAATATTAAATACCTCTGACAGCGCTCTTAGAGAACCAGAAGACAAATCTGTCAACACACCGTAAGATATTTTGTCCGGGCCAATCGCAGTGTCACACTCGATTCAATGCTACCCTTCACTGCCGGCAAAACACTTAGTCAGCTCAAAATAGGATCTCCAACGGATGGCACATAACTGAATCGTATCACACTATGAGCGAATGACTCTGCCCATGCATCAATGTTCAATCGTAGGGATACCAAAATTTGTAGCAATACCCTTGAACCATTTGATTATACGCCAAACTTACTTATGTTAGAGATACATTGGGGGGAAAGAGACTTGTAATGTGTATGCCAAGAATCCCGTTTTGAACGTAACAAAGTTTACCACGTAGCTGCCGCCATACGACAGTAGCTTTCATAGCGTAACATTGACACTTGGCGCGTCATCAGATTTAATTATTTTAATTTTTGTTAATTTTACTTTTCTTTTATTCTAGTGTTTGCTTAATAAATTCTTTTGCAAAACATGAGTGACTGTACAAATGATACAACAATCCAATTCTTGGAATTATACCAAGGCGATCCCGTTTTGTTGCAACTTATACATATATACCACAAAGTTAAAAAGAAATTGAACGATGCGTAGGTTCGAATAAGTTGATGTTATATAGCAAGTTTGACATCCTCCATCATAGACGTCAAAATAACGACTGCATGATAGGTGGCTGTGGACGAGGGGTGAGAGTGTAGAGAGTAGCTTTTGTCCTAGCTCAGCTCGCACAGTCTCGCCGAATGTCTCGCCCAGCTAGTCTCCACGAGAGTGTGGATGAACCATTAGAGGTCATTCATAAACCACGTAACGCTGTTGAGAGGGGACGAGGGGTGTAACTCTAATGTCCACATGAGGTTAAATGGGGTGGACGGGGGTAGAGAGGGTTAATACATCACACTTCTACGTAAAAAAGATCTTATACTTGAATTATAATGTTGATAAAAGTAATATTATTGTTTATATTTTCACGGTTGATAAACATACTTATGTAACGTATAGTTGTAGTGAGCATTTGGCGAGTGCAATGAGCGTACCCACCTCTGTAACTGGAATTTGGAAATAGGAGGTGGGGGCGACAGGTGCAAATAGCCAGGTATCGGAGTAGTCTTACTGTGAGTGCGTTTGGGATTGGTCGTGTTAAACTAGAGTCGTGGACATCGTAACCAATTATCGTACGTGTATATATTGATGTATAATAGTTGTACCAATGTCTTTACTCTTTGAGTGTGTATATATATATATATATATATATTTACTCTTTGAGTGTAAATATATACATATATATTAACAAATTTTATATATAGATAAAAAAAATTGTTAATAGTAAAACGCGTTGCAATTGGTGGCAGTGGCAGTTATTGTGAACTCAAATTAAAATGGGAGAAATATGTGCAAAACCAACTGTATACACGGGTTCTTGTGATTGGTGTGAGTGGCTATTTCAGTTCCAACTGGCAGCAGAAATAAATTGTTGGAGTGATGAAAAAATGTTTGTTCATGGGTATGTTCGTCTCGGTGGTTGCTCTGAGTGTGTACAGAGACCTGCCAGATAGCGAGAGAAAGGTATGGGTAACATTAGGGGAGCGGTTAGGGGACAAATTTATTCCACGTGAAAGAACAGAACTTGATAAATGACAGTTCCAAAATCGAACTAGGCAGATCGGCGAATCGCTACTGGAGCTTGCTATGAGCTTAAAAACCCTCATGACTCGCGCATACCCGAATGTAAATACCGAAGCTAAGGATGAATTATCGTGGGACCGGTTCTTGGCAGCTCTCGGAAGTGATATAAGACTTCGTGTGCAGCAAGATCGGCCTAAGACACTGGACGCTGCCGTGAGTTTGGCTCTTGAATTGGAAGCTATAGGTCAAGTGGAGGCAGCCAATCACGTGTGTCAAGTATCCGCAGATTATGAGTTATTGCAACCGATAAAGATGAGTGATGCTTGTGTTGTAACTCTAGAGCATCACAAAACGGAACAAATGATGAACATGGTGATGCAGACAAAGGATGCCGTCCACGATGTTTGTGAATCTTTGAAAGATATTGCAGGTACCATTCAGACAATGAAGCAATGTCAACGTGGGCGAGAAATAAAGTGCTACCAATGCAGTGAACTGGGACATGTTCAGGCAAAGTGTGGTAAGAACAAGAAACAAAAAACCTAGTGCGCGCTGGTGTGCCCGAAACCACACCGTCAGTAAATTCCGATTCAAAACAATACCGCGTTGTAGTAGGAAGTGTGGACCCATGCTCAGCCGTGTTTGTGGAGAGAAAATTGTGGCACGAGCCTATAGATTTACTGATAGACACTGGAGCAGCTGTTTCCCTCATAGATGAGAAAGTTTGGTGACGAGCGTCAAATGAAAAACTTCATCCAACGAACAGGTCAGTTATAAATGCAAGTGGTGATCA